>WNNJ02003811.1:0-51949 GCA_012934845.2 Pomphorhynchus laevis
TATTATAAACACTTTTCTTGTTGTTTACAAATTTAAAATTAAAATAAACTTTGTTTTTTAAAATTAAAATATTTTAGAAATATCTGCATTCATTGAATATAATTCATCGAGACTTGAATTCTCACAACTGCTTGTTAAATGCTGTAAGTTTTATTTAAAATTTTCGCTTGGCAAATTGTAGCATAAAAAATCATTTTAAGCTGGTACAATTATAAGCTCTTTAAATCGAGACTAAAATCTTTTTAAATTACCCGATAATTGATAAAATAATTAATAAAATAATTTCTATAATTTGAATATATAATCTAAATATTTTGGCAATTATTTTCGCAATCAAGTTTTCTAATTATAATTAGAAAACTAATTATATCGATTATAATAATAAATAAACTAATTATTAACTAATCTATAAGTTATAATATGGGAAATCGGTAAATATTCTGTATTTTTTGAGACCTCATTCTGTATTTTTTTATCTTGGTTGACCTCATCAGCTACTGATCAAATACTTACGTTTCAAGTTTCGGTCCTTTTAATGTTGTATGACGATCACTCGACTCATCTGCTTTATTAGCATTTTATATCAAATCATTTTAAAGACTTTTGGCTTAAATTTTTCAAATTTTATTCAAATCATTTCTGATTTCAAATTAAATCACAAACTAGTCATCTATACTTTGCTTTCTAATTTAAAGTTAATTTAATTATGCAGTCATTGTTACAATTGAAATATTTGATGACTTTGCACTTTGTTTCAATGCTATAAGCCAACAGTAGTACGCTACATTTCAGTATTGGTGGACCTCATTAGCTACTGATCCAATATCTACGTTTTGCTGTTTCGTTCTTTCTATAAGCCAACGTCAACATTTATATGTCAATTTAGGCACTTATATTTTAGTGCCTTAAACACTTATCTCAGTGTTTGAATTTAACATTAGTATACAGTAGCTAATTTGGTTTGACTTAAACCAAATTTGTAATAATTTGGTTTAAAATATCAATTTAATAATTAGTCTTATCACTTGATTAAGAAGCAAAACGATGCTATTTATTTGGTTGAATATTATCGACTTCATTTCAAAAAATGAAATCAAGCCATCGAAATCAAGCCATATTCGAACATATCATGTTCGAATATGATAGCGAATACACAAACCTTTCTAATAGCGTTCGTTTTTCTAGGATTTTTGGTAGAATTTGACCGCTGGTGGTTAGATATCAAATAGAAAACGTAACGAACAATAGTAAATAATAAGAATTTTATCATGTTTTATTAAGTATTTGTATCATGTTTTAATTCCACGATTTTAGGATAATTCCGTTGTAGTTGCCGATTTTGGTTTGAGTTATGTTGCGACGGTCGAGGATGGTGAAAAGCATTGCCGATCACGACAAACTTTCGCATCCTTGTCTGATGAGTTGCTCTTGCCCGAGAGGTAAAAATTTCAATTTAAAATTGAAATTTTACCAATTTTTCTTTTAGGTACAACGTTGTTGGAAGTCCTTATTGGATGGCTCCTGAAATGCTGAAAAACCAAATGTATGATGAACGCGTAGATGTTTTCAGCTTTGGAATTGTTCAATGTGAGGTATCAAATCTTTATTCTAAGTATAAGCCTCTATTTTCGAAGAGTTTGTTAACAATTTTGTCAAACAACTAAAAATACAATTTTGTAACGTTTTAAAAATTACAAAAATATATCTGAAGAGTAACTAAACCTTTTATTTTATCAAGTTACTCTCTAGCAATGTAATAATAATCCGAATCAATTTAATCTAATCAGAAATCAATTAATTTATAAAATTTTAATTTTTGATTAATTTTAGAAATTAATTAACTTTTCGATTTTTTAATTAATTTTTAATTTATTTTAGTGTTTAATCTTTAATTGATCGATAATTTTTCTTATTTTTCATATAAAAACGTTGAAGTAAATAAAGGTAATAATTTACTAAAGTAATAAAAGTAATAATAGTAGACATTTATTATTTGATATTATTCTAAACTAATTATAGGTTAAATTTAAAAATAATTAAAATATTTCTTGCTGTTGCCTTAATTTAGAATATTAAAAATCAAGAAAATGAATATATTTGTGTATTAATTAAATTCTCAAATTATTATTTAATTGAATTCTCAATTGAGAGTGCAATTAAATAATAAAATAATCAATAAACATTCGACTTTACAAAACACTAAGATTTGTGTTTAGATTAATTAACTTTTAGATTTTTTAATTAATTTTTAATTTATTTTAGTGTTTAATCTTTAATTGATCGATAATTTTTCTTATTTTTCATATAAAAACGTTGAAGTAAATAAAAGTAATTATTTTTAGATTATTGGACGAATCGAGGCTGATCCGGATTATCTACCACGGACATCGGATTTTGGATTAAACGTGTTACTATTTAAACAGAAGCTTTGTAGTAAGGATTGCCCGAAACGGTTTTTGGAAATAACTGTAAGTTGCTGCGATACAGATCCAAGAAATCGTCCTTCTTTTGACAGGCTTGTCCCGCAGCTGCGAGCGCTAAACTTTAAAACGTCTTAAAACGTTTAAACTTGTACATTCTCCGCGTTTTTAATTGTTTTGTTTGCCGTTAAATAAATTGTTTAAACTTTAATATTTATTTTACAATAATACTTCATTTTACATTTTCACTTAAATTTTTAATGCAGCCATTTCACTCGGTTCATTTGATTCATTTTATTTATTCTGATCAATATTTATTAACAATATTAAAGATTGACTTGATCGAAAATAAATATTGGCATATTTGATTTTTATCTTTAATTACGGAATGATCACCGGTATGCAAAAGCAGTACTTCACTAGGTGCAGTAATGACGAGGGTGAAGCAGCCCCCTACTGATGAGACTCAAAAGTCGAAACAGCATATGGTCTGTATATGCTGTTTAGTCTTCCCGATTCCTTCAATCAGACAATAAGTACAAACATTTTGCAAATTCAAATTTGCAATATGTAAGACGAACGTTTTTTATTGCCAATAAAGTAGTCGAATCGAGTGATCGTCAGCCGACATTAAAAGGACCGAAACTTGAAACGTGGGTATTGGATCAGTAGCTGATGAAGTCCATCACTACTGAAATGTTGCATACTACTGTTTGTTTATAGATAGGATTAAAGTAACGTGCAGAATAAAAATAGTCATCAAATTTTAATGACAACAATGACTGCACAAGTATATATACTTAAAACATATATTATAGCTTATCGTAATGACCGATTTAATGTTTTTTAATCAAAAATTCGAATTATTATTTCTGTCCTTAGTCCAATCATGGAAACCCATTCCCGTATTGTATATCATTTGGTGTCTTCAAGATTCTCAATGCTTTCCACGGGCTGAACAGATTAATTAACGTCAGTACCAATTAATAAAGGCTTAACATACCGGTGTTAAGTAATAATTACGAATTAATTACGGTTGTCCATTAAGCATTTTTTAGACGTATCGGCGTAAATTTTCATTCAAACCTACAGATTTCAGCGATTTAAACATCAGATCATGTAACTGAGTCTACGTATATTAAATTATTTATAAATCAAACAATGATGAATAAAAAATAAAATAAATAATTAAATAATTACAAATAATTTTATAATTTTACATAACATTTCATATAACTTATATCAAGTTTGACTTTAAAATTGAAATTTAAAAAGTCAATTTTTATGAATTGACTAATAAATAATAAATATGGTGTTATTTAATATCACTTTATTTAAAATTAAATTAAACATAAAAGTTATTTTTATGAATTGACTAATAAATAACAGACGTTGTATCACAATAAGGATTATAGGTCATCAGGACTAACTGTTATGCTATTGGTTATCAATTCATAGATAACCATTCATTTTGATCTAACATCAATAGATCAAAATTAGATATTGATATAAGATTATATTATGTTGCTAATAACATAATAAATGTGTAATTAACCAATTCAGCTAACTGGGTCTACGTATTTAATATAATTATCAAATAAACAATTATAATGCCAAATCAAAATTTAATAATTAAATAATAAAATAAATAATTGTTATAAGATTTTTTATAATTTAAATCAAGTTAAAATGAAAAATTGAAATTTAAAAAACGTCATTTTTATAATAAGATCAGCTAAGTAAAGAAATAATAAATATTGTTTATTTTATTTTATTTGTGGTATGCTTAGAATATGTGTGGAATCACATATATGTGTGCAATACTAATGTAGAATCGTTTAAGCATATAATTATTTAATTTTTATAATTATTTATTTTCATTATATATTTACTTATTCATTATTTAAGCACAAATCAAATCAGCTAACTAAGTCTATTTAATATAATTATAAACTAAACAAAACATAATAATGCTAAAACAAAATTTAATATTTAAATAATAAAATAAATAATTGTTTTTAGATTTTCTATAATTTAAATCAAGTTAAAAAAATTGAAATTTAAAATAAACATCATTTTTATGAATTGATTAATAAATAACAGACGTTGTATCAGCATAAGAGTTATAACTTTAAAAACAAAAACAAATCAAATATTTGACAAATAAGAATTAGAGTAAGTCTACTCTAATTCGTAGACTAAAACGAATGTCTACTCTAAAACGGACAACTAAGTCTACGTTTTTTATAATATATAAGTCAAAAATAAAGATAAATAACAAACAATTATCTAAGATGAAATCAGCTAACTGAGTCCACGTATTTAATATAATTATAAACTAAACAAAACATAATAATGCTAAATCAAAATTTAATAATTAAATAATAAAATAAATAATTGTTTTTAGATTTTCTATAATTTAACTCAAGTTAAAAAAATTGAAATTTAAAATAAAAGTCAATTCTTATGAATTGACTAATAAATAACAGACGTTGTATCAGGATAAGGATTAAAGGTCATGAGGAGGAACTGCTAGGCTATCAGTTATAGCAGTTCTATAAAATCTATAAAATCTTAAATATCGATAAAATCTTAAATAATTATTTATTATTTATCTTTATTTTTATTTAGTATAAAATACGTAGACTCAGTCATTATTTTGGATGACATCATTATGGGGAACCAAATATCATTTTGAAAGGGTGTGAGTCGAATGGAAGTCAGCCAATATTAAAAGGAATAATGATGGAGAGCAAAGTGGTTGTGAAAGGAGGAAATCAAATCAGCTAACTGAGTCTACGTATTTAATATAATTATAAACTAAACAAAACATAATAATGCTAAATCAAAATTTAATAATTAAATAATAAAATAAATAATTGCTATAAGATTTTTTACAATTGTAATCAAGTTGAAATAAATGAAATTTAAAATAAACGTCACTTTTATGAATTGACTAATAATAACAGATGTTATTCTTAGTTATTATTATTGTTATTATTATTGGAATCTGCAATACCGTCAGACGTATCATTAGTAGAGCGATCCTGGCTATAATTCGCAACGATGTACAAGACGTGGCAGGAGTTACACAGCTAGGAGCCTCGCAAAGAGGTGGCATCGAATTGGCCATTGAGAAGCTAAAAACGAAATTGAACCTATCTTCCGATATGTGTATTATGACAATAGACGCTACGAATGCCTTCAACCGGATAAACCGTGCCGTGGCACTTCACAACATAACATATGTATGTCCGGCTCTCTCCTGTTCACTGTGCAATATTTATGCTAGTCCTTCTGAGCTTACAATTGGCGAAAACAGCATTTTCTCAGTCGAAGTGTTCACCCAAGGTGACCCATTTGCGATGGCTGGATTTGCAATGACATCTCTTCCTCTTATCGAAACGATAAAACGCCAAGTACCATCCGTTTATCAGATATGGTATGCCGATGACGCCAACTTTGTCGGACCACTGGATGTGTTGAGGCAAGTTTGGGATGCCCTTAAAACAGAGGGACCAAAATTCGGCTATTTTACTAACCCACACAAATCTAATATTCTGTCTTACTCTCCGATACATAATGATCTTCTCCCTGATTCTGGTATCAATTCAACAACAGCTGGCATAGATGTTCTGGGAACCCCAATTGGTTTTGACGATTACGAACAATCTTCTACCGCAATCATGTTTGCAAAATGGAAAGCTCTTGTCGAGCGTCTGAGTATGGTGGCCAGAATCGACCCACACGTAGCCTACGCTGGCATGGTTCACTCGATCCAGTCGAAATGGATTCACATAATGCGCACATGCCGCTCAGTCGACAAAGTGTGGTCCGACCTCGAAGAATTTATCAAATCGCAATTGCTGCCTCTTCTGGCAACTTTCAAGCCGAACAAGGAGATGACGGATATTTTGTGCTCACCTCTTGAATTTGGAGGTATCGGGATAAACTCGCCAACTTTCGTTGCCACACTTGAACAAGCATCAGCGACAATGTTGGTTTCCTCATATGTCGATGAGGTGACTGGCGACAACCTACGAGAAAAACAAAATGCAATCCTCCGCGAAATCACTCAATTCCGGTTCAATTCACACCAAGAACGCGCCTCAAAGATTATTAGCAAACTAGCCCCAGTCACCCAGAAATCCATTAAACATGCAGCACACTACGGTGCGTCTTCTTGGCTAAGCGCTTTACCACTTCGACAAGAACAATTCTATTTGTCAGCAAACGAATTTCACGACGCACTTAATGCACGGTATGGCAGTATCGAGCCTGAGATTGAAACGTGTAATTGTTACTGTGGCTCGAAGATCAATCTTCCCCATGCACTATCATGCAAACATGGTGGTCTTCCGATTATTCGCCATAATGCGGTTCGGGACACTATGGCATCAGCGCTAAGCCATGTTGCTCACAACGTTGGGATTGAACCGGAGTTATCGAACGTTCCCGAGAGCACCCGTTTTGAAAATCCAGCGACTACTACCAAACAATGTGCCCGTCTGGATATTGTCTGCTCCGGTTTACACGGATCTCGATTCGAGCGGACGTTCTTCGACGTCAATGTCTTTTCTTCTCATGCTTAATCGAACACAATACGCAGTCCTGACAACGCTTTCGATTATAACGAAAAAAGAAAAAATCCAAGTACCTCGAAAGAATCCGAAGGATAGAAAACAGCTCCTTTATCCCGCTCGTCTTTTCAACATCAGGGGGTTTCGGCAAAGAAGCTAGTAGTTTACCGCAAATAGTTGAAGTCATGTTATAGTGCTAGTGTTCATGTGCTAGTGCTTGATTGAATGCTATTTTACAGTGTATCTTGAATCACGTATTACACTTCAACTAATACAATTTACAGAAAATTTGTAACATTTTCATATTTGTAATATTCAGCTCCATATAATTTTTAATATAAATATAATTAGTTGATAATAATCCATTATTGATAAAAAAATTATTGGAGCTGGATCAAAGAAATCAATTCAGCTTACTGAGTCTACGTATTTAATATAATTATCAAATAAACAAAACATAATAATGCTAAATCAAAATTTTATTATTAAATAATAAAATAAATAATTGTTTTTAGATTTTCTATAATTTAAAGCTTTTTTATATAAAGTTAAAATAAAAAATTGAAATTTAAAATAAAAGTCAATTTTTATGAATTGACTAATAAATAATAGACAATGTATCAGAATAAGGATTTTTTCTGCATATTAAGTTTTCGTTTCCTATACATCAAATTAAGACAGTAGCTTAATCGCTGAGTTTAATCGACATTAAAGGAATGACTACTAATATTTGTTGTAACAAATATTAGTCTAATTGAAATGGCCATCGAATTTGGAATCGTTTTAGAATTTCAAAAGCAAACTAAATATTCTGTCTGGAATTCAAAATAGAACTTCCCATGCTTATTACTGTAAGATATACTGAAACAGTATATCATACTGAAACAGGCATTTACTGCAGTGAATTAACTTGGAAATCGTCCGCAGAGAATCGAATCAAAGAAGATAAGATACTGAAATGTATTGCAGAACAAAGATAATTTGTTGGTAAAATAAAGTTAAATAAATAAAGTTAATAAAGTTAAATTTATTTATGAATTTTCGCCTATGCAATTGGTCCCTTTAAACTGAAACCGTACCAACTAAATTTAACTCAATAACTTGGGTGTAAAAATCCGATATTCGATTTGTTTTTGTCCCTTTTCATCATAAATGTTAATAATTCGATATGTGATTCCTTTAAGGCAGATATGGCCAATCGTTAGACCGTCACTAGAATTGGAAGCTGATATATACATATAGATCAAATTTATTTTAGTTTATTCGTCAACTCAAGTAAGAGTAGGATGAAAATATGACCCCGAAATAACACTTGTAAGGAAAGAACCAGAATTAGTTGAAGAAATTGTTCGCTTCAGTCTAGAAATAGTCGGAGTGACTTACCTTCATTATTCTGGAACTGGAACTAAACTTTTGGCTCAAGGTTGCACCTTGAACTATTCGGGAGTTATCAACGGAAAGCGTGGCAGGCGGGTGTAGGGATACGTACAACTCAACGGTTGTCGTTCGTGGTAAAGAGGTTTAACCAAGTGAACGAAAGGCTAATGTTTACGAGACTAAGTCAAAGAGGAAAAGGGGATAAATGTTGCCTGTGCATATGCTCCCAACATTATTCGTAATACGGAGTCTTCTGGAAAAATCTTCAGGCTCTGCTTGATAGTACTCCGTTAAAAGATTTTCTCGTTCTGTTGGGTGAATTTAATGCTAATGTTGATAGCAACAGTAGCACTTGGAAAATAAATATACGAAAGGAACGGACTCTCCAATCCTAATGCGATCAGATCATGGCATCATGATTATCTCAGTCAAAGATAAATGATCGATTTTGAAATCGGTTCATCTGATCTGCAACGTTATGTTCGGGATACTCGTGTGAAAAGAGTGGCTGAGCTGTCAATCGATCACTATCTTGTAGCTAGTAAGTTTCGATGACAGGATCTGGTTCTGGACAAGCCTGGTAAACCTAATCGTTGTGAAGGCGTGCTGGGAGTTTCTGTTAGATGCTTCTGTTAAAGAACGTCTTTCTGGCTACATGCGGGTGAACTTCTCTCGGTTGCCACAAGATGTGAATAACATTGTTCAGGAATGTGAGATGTTCAAATCCTCGCTTGCCAAAGCAACTGTTAAAAGTTGTGCCTAGAAAGCCTTAGGTGATTGTCGTGGAGGGAATCCTCGAACTGCTTGGTAAATACAAACAGTTAGCAATTTGGTCCAACAGAATAATCTGGCTTATAAAACAACTTTGTACGATTAATCAGTGGATGCTTTAGACAAGTACCGGAGAGCAAAGTGAGCTTCAGCTCGAGCAGTTACCGAAGCGAAGAAAGCGGGCTTTTGTGAAAAGTTTGGAGAGTACTTAGAACTTTATTATAGGTCAGTTTCGAAGATGTTCTGAAGGACGATCAAGAACGTTCGCGTTGGAAAGCAGAAGACTTCGTAAACTGTCTATGAAGAGATAAGATATATGCTGACTGACATTGCAGAAATTCTTAATTGTTAAAAAGAGCATTTTATGATATTCCTTGATCCGGTAGATATGCCTTATCTTGTAGAAGTAGAGCCTTTAGAACCATCGGAAGAGCTCAACTTTTTAGAAGATGTTATTGCTATTGCTAAAAGCTTCGTGATAGCAAGTCTTCTGGAGTAGACGAGATTAGACCTGAAGTTTTAAAGGCTCTCGACGTTGTTGGCATGAAGTTGCTAACATAGATCTTTAACGTTGCATTTAAGTCTTGCAAGGTTTCAAGTGAGTAGCGAACTGGGGTGTGGTACCGATCTTTAAGAAATGTAACCGAAGAGTGTGTTCCAATTATCGGGCCATCACTCTTCATAGCCAAACAGGTTAGCTATTTACTAGGATTCTTGTGTTAAGGATACGGCCCATAGTTGAGTGTCAATTGCAATAGGAACAATGCGGATTTTGTCCAGGCCGTGAAAATGCGGATGAGCTCTTTACTCTCTCAACTATCCTCGAAAGACCTTGGGAGTTCGATCAACCGATCAACATGTGATTTGTAGATTCTGAGAAGGCGGTCGACCGAGTTTCGAGAGAGGTTGTGGGAGGTACTGAGAGAGTATGGAGTACCACACAATCTTCGGGTAGCTGTGGCTTCTCTGTAAGAACAAAGTACGAGTTGTGTTCGTGTTCTAGGTAGAAAGTCTAAATCATTTTCAGTAGGCGTTAGGCTTCGTCAGAGTTGTCATTTGTATCCACTTTTGTTCCTTGTTTACATAAACAAAAATACGAGACGTCCTGCTTTAACGGATGTCGGTCTTCAGTTTGGTTACATCAGGATATTATTTCTGCTTTTTGCAGATGACATTGTCTTGTTGGTTTCTTGTCCTGAGGACTTACAATGCATACTAGATCGATTTATGACGGGATGCTAATTGGCTGGGAGGTTTGTTGGTTCCTCCAAGACTGTCTCTATGTGCTCATTTCAGATTCAAGTGTCAATGCCAACCCGGATTGGTGAAAATGTTCCTCCTGATATGGACGACTTCAAGTATCTTGGGATTTGTTCTCGATGGATGGCAGGAACATCAAGACGATTGAGAAGCGGATCTGTGCAACTAACCCAGCAATGCGTTCTTTGTATAAACCATTCGTTGTGATGAGGGAGTTGAGTTTTCGGGCGAAGCTTTCGGTTTACTACGCAATCTCTGTTTCTATATTAACCTATGGCCATGAACTTTGGGTTATGACCGAAAGGATAATATCTCGGATACAGGTGTCCGAAATGAGGTTCCTTCGCGGTGTGGCCGGTCTTAGCTTTAGGAATAAAGTTAGGAATTCGGTCATCCGGTATGTACTCGGAGTAAAGTCACTGGTTCTTTACATCGAAAAAAGTCAGCTGAGGGGCTAGGACACGTTCTGAGGATGTCTAGGGATCTCCTTCCTCTAAAAATGCCCCATGCTGAGCTTTCTGGAAAGAAACCTTTTCATTGACCTCGATACCGGTAGCGAGAGCAAATCTCGAAACTGACCGAAGAACGTTTTAGGCTATCTGAAAGAACTCTTGTTTGCCGACTAGGATCTCAATGTCTGGAGTAATTTTGTACTTACACTGCCTCCACGACCCGGCAACCGAACCAGTTGTTGACAATAAAAATCTTTATATTATGTTTTTATTTTTTTGTCGATAAATTGTTATTGTTATTGGTGTTAAGAACGAAAAAATTGAATCCTGAGATACTCTTTTAAATTCGGTTTGCGTACAAACCTGAAAAAAAAACAAATGTTGTAACTGATGCTATCGTATTTGAACTATTCGTGATTATTTAAAGAGCATTGATTATCTCCATACGTCATTCTGTCATCATTTTGTCATCATGTCATGATTATTTAAATAAAATATTTTAATTTCATTTATGAAATTAAAATATTTATAAAATCAAAATATTTATTTATAAAATTAAAATATTTTTGAATTTACATATTTGTTTATGAAATAAAATTATTCATTTATGAAATTAAAATATCTACATATGAAATTATTCATTTATGAAATAAAAATATCTATTTATGAATTAAAATTATATATCTATATAATCAAAATACTTATTTATGAAATAAAAAATATTTATTTTAGTAATCAAAATATTTATTTATGAAATAAAATTATTTATTCATGAAATTAAAGGAAATGGCCAAGCAGAGAGATACTTTGGGCTATTGTGGTCCGTAATATTGTTAGCTTTAAGAACAAAACAAATATCAATTACTCGTAGGGGACCAATTACTCGTTAGGAGAAAATGCTTACTCATGTATTTGTTTGCAGCCGTAGCCTTCTATGTACCAGCATTAATCAGAGTTTCAATGATAGGATGTTTAGACATAAATGCCGTAATCAAATTGAATACGAACTCATTAACAATATGAACGTGATTGGATGCTCAATTATGATAATGTGCTTTATCAAGCAACATTATAGAATGATCAAGTATTTATCTCTTGTTACACCCGCAAAAGTTATCAAAACCAACCCGATGCATTCGCTAATTTCACATGATGGACAAACATCACTAATGGTGGGGAATCGAGAAATAGCCAAAGACGCATCTAGTCAGCATGCATAAAAGTAAACAACATACGTAGATTCGGCGAATGGTGAATTTGACGACAAGCACAAAATACGATGAATACCGCCAACCTTTCAACGATAAACCGCTTAGTAATAAAGATATCATTAGTTTTCTAGATTCCCTAGAGGCAACTACCCACACTTGCAAGTCAATATTGATCGAAGATGTACTTGTTCTGTTCGCAATCGAATACTTTCATGATACAATGAACAATATTACAAGGATGGAATAATGATGTGAATTCATTACTTATTATTTATGGATATTGCCGAATAAAGCTTTTATTCTTGGTATTTAATTTCAGACCTTCATCAATACCATCTGAAACGTTAAAAATAAGAGGGTAAGTTCTATTTTGCTTTGAACAAGTTCCATTTTGCTTTGAACAGTTTGCTTCTAGCAAGTTGAACAATCACGAATGCGCATTATACCCTTTATTTTGCTACTAGCCTCCTTCACTCAAATGTTCTATTCGCACGTAATTGAATAAGACCGTTC
Organism: Pomphorhynchus laevis; assembly: GCA_012934845.2. Lineage (NCBI taxonomy): Eukaryota > Metazoa > Acanthocephala > Palaeacanthocephala > Echinorhynchida > Pomphorhynchidae > Pomphorhynchus > Pomphorhynchus laevis. Next base: position 12,585 of record WNNJ02003811.1, read on the forward strand.
TAATTTCAGAATTTACTACAATTTTAAATACACGTGATGTTTTTTGTTTTTTTAAAAACATTACAATTTGAAATCCCCAACGGTAGAATTGGCGCCATTTGTGATACTCAAGTTTTATATAATCTAAAAATTTACATTATTGAAGCTTAAATTTAAAGTTGCGATAATTTTCTGATGCGAATAAAAACGTTTTATTTATTATGTAAGTCGTTAATTGTATTCTTTTTAGAAATTCATTAATATCTAGCATTTTGTAGAGGTCAGGAGATTGATAAAAATTACTAGTAGTTATTATTAGTAGTTAATTTTTTAAAATTTATATTATATAAATTTATATTATAATTTACTACTGAAATAATATACATCCAATTATATTATAAACTTTAAACATAAAAATAATCTATGTAATAAACTTATTAAAAGCTAAACACATCCGAACACGTGATTCATTGTAAAATATAAAACAAACATTTAGACAATCGGTTAATAAGACTTTATTAATAAAAAATACATAAATGGAAGTGTCGTTTAACAAGTAAGTCCGTTAGAAAAAAAGAAACAGTCAGTCAACAGAAAAAATAAGTCAACAACTTCTTGTCTTCTTCCTATTATGGCCTCAAATCCATGGGGATCTGAGCCCCAAAATTAATCCAGCACGCCGCTTTCCGATTGAACCACCCAGGGTCATTCACTCCCCGAAGAATCCAATCGGTGCGGACGATGTTGGGTAAACGAGAGACGAGGAGCTTAAGAAACCTTAGCCTTTGCTCTGGGGGACGTCCTCTTGAGAAGAAGACTAATCCCGAGATAGCCCAGGTACCCCAAAGGCGCACCTGGGTTTTCCCATTCAACGACAGATGCTGGGCCCGTTTCAGAGCCCACCTAGCTCTCTTCAGGATACGTTGGAGTCTATCCAGATGGGGTGGCAAATAGCATTGTGACGGCCACCTCCCTTCTTTGATTGGTTGTCAAAAGCTGACAAACACGAGAAGAGATCGGAGCGACGGTTTTAGAGGTGCCTGGAAGATGCCCCCAGGCGTTGAAAATATCTGTGACAGATAAGTATCTACTCCTGAAGTCCCCCAAGGCGGGATTGGTTGCTGAGATTTCGTGACTCCATAATTGTGTAGGGCAAGTAACTCCTCCAAAACTTTATAAAGGCATATACTGCCGATCCAACCCAAGGCCCTATCCCTCCAACATTCAAACTTCTCCTTCTTGAATATCTTCCAAAAGAAAGACTGAGAAGGGTTAAGACGAGCAATGCTCGCCCTATCCCTACTCAGCTGGTACCAATATCTGGTGCGCCAGTATTCATTCGAGAGGGTATGTCTGACGGAGGAAGAGAAATTAGAGAGGTTCAGTAGTTTAGCTAGGACCTTAAGTTTCGTCGGAGTGGGACTGAAAATGCGACCTTTATAGGTTGTCTAAATTCAACGGGGTAGCTTGTGAAGAGGGGTATGAATTAAATTCGGTTAAACTCTCATTACCAATTCGGGGAAAGCGTTGGATAGCTGCCTGGAAGAAAGCCACTCTGATAGGATCAAAGTGGAATCTTCTCCGAAGCAGCGTATCCTCTTCTATCCGCCAGCGAATTAGATCATGAGATGTGATCATGAGTGATGAAAGGTAGGTGACGGTGGCTTTTGAATAAGATAACAGTTCCTGGTTCTGCGGAGTGTTGCATTAATCCAACGACCAGTTCTGTCGTTGAAGTCACCTAGTACCATGTCATAGCCGCTATCAATATTACTATCCAGATCACGGTTCTTGTGAATCTCTCCTGGACGGATGTGGACATTGGCTAGACTGAGGCGTTTACCGTTGTTAACGAGTGAAACTACCAAGCAAGACAGGGCTGGACAACAGTAATTTAGCAGGAGGGAGGACCTTAAAGAGCATTTAACTAAGGTCAAGAGTCCTTGATATGAAGAGGAATGAAGTGGGGTTATGTACGGAGTATAGTGGGAACATATATGCTTGGGAATAATTCGAGTAATGTCCTGGTGGGAGACGGATAGACCGCGTCTCCTGAAGGACTATAACATCTGCATCTCTACCGGATAAAAGTCTAAGGGCAGAAGCACCTCCCGAATTCTACTGAAGGATATTCAGTGAAAAAGGCTCAGGTTTACTCACCATTGTGGCAGATCAGTTGAACGGGGGCAGCCAACCTAGACAGAGCTAGGTGCAAGAGGGTTGCATCCCTTTCCACTAGACTCATCTGGGGCCGGAGCCCCCTGGGCAATATCTTCATTTCCCAGTGAGACCTTCTTTTCCCTGATCATCTTCCCCACCTTTGGGGGTGTGACCGTTCTGGCCGAAGCCCCCTCTTCTTGGAGGGGGTTTAAGCTCGTTAGGCAAGGGGGCAGCTGTTGTCCCTACAAATGAGAATAGCAGAGTTCCAATCATTGTTTGAAATTGCGAAAAAATAGCTCGTTTCTTGTTATCAAGAAGTTGAATGATGTCAGCGCTTGACATCCGGTCGGCTGGTGAACCAGCAGCAGAGGCATAGTTGATCGGGGTTCTAGGCTTAACAAACAGTTGTTTATATTCTATAAATCTTCTGCAGCGCCTTGACCAGGCCGGATGTTCCCCTCCACAATTAGCGCAAGAGGGGGAGGCCTGACATCTTTCCCCTTTTAAAGCATACTGACAATCCCCAGCACCACAAACACCGCATATCAAGGCCTTGCTGCATGTAAAGTATTAGTGGCCCCAGGCGTGACACTTGCTACAGTGGGGAATGTGAGTCGGTCTTCGTCAAGTAGAGTGAATCGTAAGTTAAAACCTAGGGAAGGATTCGCTGACGATTTAGAAAGAAGCAGACCGGAATCAAGATCTGTATTTGCAAAAGCCACTGGGAGGGGGGTCGCCCCCTTACCTATGACTTGCATCACTGATTGGAGGCCATACAATTTTTTCAGGGTTATCAAATCTTCTTCTGTTTGAAACAGTGAAAAATTAGATATTTTAACTGAGCACTGAAGGGGTTTCAACGTTATGGAACCAGAGTCCAAAAGGTGCTTGTCAAAATAATCTTTGTATTTCTTTAATAAAGAGGCATTCGGGAAGGAAACTCTTACAGTATTGTCCAAAATCTTCACTGAATTGAACAGCACCCTGTTTGGATGAATTGATACAAACTTTCGCAAAAAAGTTGAGAAGAGATTGTGTTTCTCTATTGGATTTTTTGAATTGATAATGCACAGGTTATCTAATTTTGGAATCGGGGGTAGCAGCCCCTTATCTGCATTTAATAAACACGAAACATCACTAACCTGGTTAGAATTGTCTCCAGTAGACAAAAGATTTGAACCAGATCGTTCATTTCTACCATATTTCATTGTAAAATCACCAAAAGTTGTTGAGCTTTGAAGCTCCGACAGCGTTTTAGCATTCACTTTTGCACACATTTTTTGATCTCACCTGAAAAATAAGAGTTCAGTACATTACTTCTCTGTATGTTTGCATTCAAGTAATTTTATAACAAACAATTAAAGAGTATTAGTTTCGGTGAATGTCGATAGTAAAGTAATATAATACATCTTGCAGATTGTTTGAAATACTAAGTAACCCTCATTGGAAACATCATTGAAGCAAAAATGTCGGGTTTGTAAAACATTACGAACCTTGTTTTGAAAAAATAAAATCAATAAATAACCTTATACTTTTTAAAGTTTTATAAAAAGAATTGTGCTAATCACACGTAACAGTAATTTTATTAACTTAAATGTCATTGATTTTATTCTAATCCTAAGTCACATTTGTTATACGAAATTAAAGTACAATTTAGGAATGAAATAATAAGCTTAATGCCAATAAAGATAATTTAAGAAATGAATTTTTGCATGCATTATTCAGTCAATTTTGAAAATAGTAGAAAATTTAAAAATTATACCTTTCTTCGTGAAAAATAAAACAAAATTATCAACTCACATGATAATATCACTGCATTATGATTTGCTAATTACTCATTAATGAGCTTATTCGCTTATTTAAATAAATAATGTATTTAGGTTTATTATTTGCAACACAGTACAAACGAATTCATGCTATGGATCGTTCGGATAAAGGACATAAATGTGGTACAGCACCTTCCCCATTACCTGATGATCCGTACGCACCACATACACTATTCAATGAAGCTGTTGATTCTAATCCAAAGTATAAAAAACAAGTTTTTCTATCTAGAGCAGCATATCCATAAAGTGAATCTATGTTGTATGTTCAGGGTGTCTTTAAAAATAAAAAACATCAAACATTTTGTATTGTCTAATGCTATAGATATTTATCTGCTTTCAGCAACGATGTGGTTAAACAACTAGGTTAAAAGTATAAAATAAATAACTTATTAGTGTTTTCAATTATTAATATTATGATGGCATCCGATCTTTATTCTAACACATGCCATATCTACCATTAATCTGTTTATAAAAATTCTAAGTTGTACAAAATGATTTTTTATATAAAGATTAATACGATTTTAAATTTATGGTACAAAATATGTAGCCTTAGTTAAGTATCTGATAGCTAAAATATATAAATTCTTGTTTTAAAATTTATTAAGGAACTAAAATATAAATTGTATCCTTGTAAGAACGTTTCTGCAAAACTAATCTTTTTAAAAATTGTTCGCGATGTTTGGTATACATTTTTATATTCATTTTAATAGCGGATGAGTGATCCTATCTTATAAACTCAAACATTATATCAGTATGAATAGAGTTGTTACAAGTGGTCCAACCCACTTAACCAATCAGATCAGATAACTTAGTCTACGTATTTTATATGATATAAAAATTAAAATAAAGATAATTAATAAATAGTTATATAAGATTTTAAACAATTTATATTTATATCAAGTTAAAATTTAAAATAAAAGTCAATTGTTATGAACTGACTAATAAATAGCAGATAATGTATAAGAATAAGAGGTCATCAGGAGGAACTTCTATGTTATCAGGTTTCGTAGAATTCCAGTTGTTAAAACTGCCGTCTGTGACCAAAGATTGATCCATAATTTAAATTTGTAAAAGCAAACGCAAAAGCAAATCGTTACTTTTTATTTTTACGTTTAACCCACAAGGGGTTTCAGAATATTTTGAGCGTAAGCTGTTAAAATGTTTGTTAAATTTTTGAACAAATCTTATAGCTTTTTAAAATCTTATAGCTTTTACATTATTTAAAAAAATAATATTTTTAATATTAATAATGATATAATGATATTTTAAATGATATTCTTATGGTGTCTAAACAGTAGCTGGCGAAATCTTAATGATCCTATAAATATCTTATAGCTTTACAATATTTTAAAAAATATTTTTAATATTAATAATGATATAATGATATTTTTAATGAATTTAATAGAAATCTAATAAAAAATTAAAATATTCCAATTTATAATATATTTTTTTAATGTTTACATTTTATTTAATGAATAGTTTAATTTTTATTTATTATATTTCTTCTGTTGTCAATGATCTGAGATAATCAGCTAACTGAGTTTACGTATTTTATACCATATAAATTAAAAATAAAGAAATTATTATAAATTATTATTTAAGATTTTATATTATTTATTTTATAAAACGATATAATTTATTATTTAAATTTAAAATAAAAATTGATTTTTATGAATTGACTAATAAGTAACACTTGACGTATCAGAATAAGGATTATATATGGTCAGGAGGAAATGCTATGTTATCAGGTTTCGGCCCATATTTCTCGTCTATTTCTGTCATTCCTCGGCTGTTTTTCAAAACCTTTATAACTGTTTTTGTCATAATCTCGTCGATCCACAATTATATCGCACTATCATCTCGACCGTCGAATTGCAGACCAAAGATATTATTCGAAATAACTACATATTAATCGTCGGGAGAAAATACTTGATCAAGCCATCTACTTTTCGTCTTTATTTTTGGAATATAAAAATATTCCAATTTATAATATATTTTTTTTATTTTTACATTTTATTTAATGAATAGTTTAATTTTTATTTATTATATTTCTTCTGTTGTCAATGATCTGAGATAATCGGCTAACTGAGTTTACGTATTTTATACTATATATAAATTAAAAATAAAGAAATTATTATAAATAATAAATTATTATTTAAGATTTTATATTATTTATTTTATAAAACGATATAATTTATTATTTAAATTTTAAATAAAAATTAACTTTTATTTGATTTTTATTGATTGTAATTGATTTTCATTGCATAGTAAACCAAAAGCTTCACCCGAAGACTCAACTCCCTCATCACAACGAAAAGCTTGTACAAAGAACGCATTGCTACGTTAGCTGCACAGATCCACTTCTCAATTGCCTTGATGTTCCCGCCATTCATCGAGAACAAAACCCCAAGATACTTGAAGTCCTCCATATCAGGAGGAACATTTTCACTAAACCGGATTGGCATTGACACCTGAATCCGAAATGAGCACATAGAGACAGTCTTGGAGGTACTAACCAACATCCCTGCCAATTAGCATCCCATCATAAATCGATCTAGTAGGCATTGTAAGTCCTCAGGACAAGAAACCAACAAGACAATGTCATCTGCAAAAAGCAGAAATAATATCCTGATGTAACCAAACTGAAGACCGACATCCGTTAAAGCAGGACGTATCGTATTTTTGTATTTGTAAACAAGGAACAAAAGTGGATACAAATGACAACTCTGACGAAGCCTAACGCCTACTGAAAATGATTCAGACTTTCTACCTAGAACACGAACACAACTCGTACTTTGTTCTTACAGAGAAGCCACAGCTACCAGAAGATTGTGTGGTACTCCATATTCTCTCAGTACCTCCCACAACCTCTCTCGAAACTCGGTCGACCGCCTTCTCAGAATCTACAAATCACATGTTGGTCGGTTGATCGAACTCCCAAGGTCTTTCGAGGATAGATGAGAGAGTAAAGAGCTCATCCGTATTTCAACGGCCTGGACAAAATCCGCATTGTTCCTATTGCAACTGGCCCTCAACTATAGGCCGTATCCTTAACACAAGAATCCTAGTAAATAGCTAACCTGTTTGGCTATGAAGAGTGATGGCCCGATAATTGGAACACACTCTTCGGTTACCTTTCTTAAAGATCGGTACCACACCCCAGTTCGCTACTCACTTGAAACCTTGCAAGACTTAAATGCAACGTTAAAGATCTATGTTAGCAACTTCATGCCAACAACGTCGAGAGCCTTTAAAACTTCAGGTCTAATCTCGTCTACTCCAGAAGACTTGCTATCACGAAGCTTTTAGCAATAGCAATAACATCTTCTAAAAAGTTGAGCTCTTCCGATGGTTCTAAAGGCTCTACTTCTACAAGATGAGGAATATCTACCGGATTAAGGAGTCTTATAAAATGATCTTTTTAACAATTAAGAATTTCTGCAATGTCAGTCAGCATATATCTTATCTCATCATAGACAGTTTACGGAGTCTTCTGCTTTCCAACGCGAACGTTCTTGATCGTCCTTCAGAACATCTTCGAAACTAACCTATAATAAAGTTCCAAAGTACTCTCCAAACTTCTCACAAAAGCCCGCTTTCTTCGCTTCGGTAACTGCTCGAGCTGAAGCTCACTTTGCTCTCCGGTACTTGTCTAAAGCATCCACTGATTAATCGTACAAAGTTGTTTTATAAGCCAGATTATTCTGTTGGACCAAATTGCTAACTGTTTGTATTTACCAAGCAGTTCGAGGATTCCCTCCGCGACAATCACCTAAGGCTTTCCAGGCACAACTTTTAACAGTTGCTTTGGCAAGCGAGGATTTGAACATCTCACATTCCTGAATAATATTATTCACATCTTGTGGCAACCGAGAGAAGTTCACCTGCATGTAGCCAGAAAGACGTTCTTTAACAGAAGCATCTAATAGAAACTCCCAGCACGCCTTCACAACGATTGGGTTTACCAGGCTTGTCCAGAACCAGATCCTGTCATCGAAACTTACTAGCTACAAGATAGTGATCGATTGACAGCTCAGCCACTCTTTTCACACGAGTATCCCGAATATAACGTTGCAGATCAGATGAACCGATTTCAAAATCGATCATTTATCTTTGACTGAGATAATCATGATGCCATTTTCTGATCGCATTCAGATCGGACTGATTGGTGTTTACCAAGCAGTTCGAGGATTCTAGCCATACAAACACTTAAGGCTTTAGAGCTAAAACGTTTAACAGTTGCTTTGGCAAACGAGGATTCGAACATATCTCATTCCTGGTCAATTTTCTTCACTCTTGTGGCAATCGAACGAAGTCTATGCGGATGTAGCTTGAAAATCGTTCTTTGACAGAAACATCTGCTAGACGCTCCCAACCGATCATTGCAAGATAGTGATCGGTTGACAGCTTAGCCCCTATCTTCACACGAGTGTTTAGAAGATTACGTCACAGATCAGATGAAACGATTAAAAAATCGTTCATTGATATTTGACTGAGAGAATCCTGATGCCATGTTTATCTATAAATCTCTTTATATTCAAACATGGTGTTGCTTATGCAAAAATTGTTACTAGAACAAAAGTGCAAAGTTCTTCCACCTTTCGTCCGTTGCCCAATCTGCCGTTGGAATCATCGGAGTAATTTTGCTGGTTCGGCTATATCCCGTTTCCAATATCCTTTGATGATCTAGCATCGCTACATTAAGGAAAAATGCCTCCGTAACTCTCTTCCACCTCTTCGTCCATCGTCTAATCCGCCGTTGGAGTCATCAAAGGGATCTGAGATAGTCAATTTAAGTACTGTCTCTACGTATGATGCAAGCCGGCCAATTATTTAGCCGTTGATCGACGAATGTCGAACATATGTTGCCTGTGCCGCTCCGGGAAGGTTTATTGGCAATAGTGCAAGCTTAATACTTAATCGACTGGTTCATAGCGGCCTTGGTAGAGGCGCCGGGTGTCCCCACTAGGGCCGCTAGATAGAGACGCTTTTGTTTTCTAATCAAGTCTAAATTAGGGATCTGCCCTGAACATAATTAAAATATTATTATGGTTTATTTTTTGTGATTATAAGAACGGTTTTAAATTTAATACTTTGAGTTTATCAAACATTGACACTTAGTCAATATATCTCGAATAGAAGAATATTATATAAAATAAAGACAGATTGACGGTTCCTGCATTTAAGCAAAAAACTTAGCCTTTTTAAAACTGGAAAATTTAAGTTTACTTGACCTCCGAACAGTAATTTCATTGCTATATATTTAAAGCATTTTTTTAAACAATTATTTGTTCATATTTCGAATAAAAGGCTGCCGGGTCATCTATTTATTTTGAGTGATTATAGAACCTTATATGATTCGATAATTGTAATTCACTTACTTTATCGAATGCTGTTATATTTTGCTCAAAAGCACTGGGTATGAAAGTATCATGATTATATGAGGCATATCTCACATGTGGGACTTGTTTGTTCTGATAATTATTGTTATGTAAAATAGTTATAAAGTTATGTTGAATAATTTGAACATTCGTTTTGAAATAAACAGTAGCAATGAAGCAGGATCAATAATCATTTACACGATATTAATAGTTAACAATTCGTGCTTGCCTTGCAATCCATTAAATCTATATAAGTGAATACCTGTATGTGTATTCTCTATGGTTAATATTGTCAGCAATTGAACCGTACATATGTGAAATTATCAGGATATTTGTTGCTGCTATCTCTACCTAAATCCGTATTAGAACCTCTGGCAATCTCAGACAAGAGAATTGATCCCTCTAGCGGCAACGTAAGCCTGAAATCAAACAGAGTGAAGCTATCTAAAATATGAGGGAAATGGTCAGCTGCATAGGAAAACGATGATACCAATCAAAAGTCACTCAACGCAAACCATTATAATGTGGAGAGCTGTGATAGATATAATCAATAAACCGATATAAAGTTTTAATAAGCAATCTAAAACATCATTACAAAATAACTGTCAAGTCAATATAATACTATAACATTCACTCCATCCGATAATCCTGAAAATTTTCTGGCATTTTTCTGGTTCGTACTGGCCTGATATTTATCTGTTCCTTAAATTTTTGAAGTCTCATTCGCACCATCGTGATCATTCTAATTGATCAAACTTCCGAGGTCTAAATCACTATACGTAGAGAGTTGTGCGTTATCAAGAATCGAATCGTTTACGTTAGACTCAATCGACTCTTCCGAATGAACGGTAGTAATATTTAGTGGGTCGTTAGTTAGTGCATTAGGCACATCGAAATTACTGTAACAGCCTCTTCCTTTTGAGCAATTATTTAAATCGTAGGGAGCCAATTTGCTCGTCGAAACATTAATTTGTTTTCCTTCTTTTGTTTGAATGTGGGCATATTGATCATTAGCTTCAATAAAATCGACAATATATACCTATTCATCGTATTTACTTGCATTTTCGTTGTTAAGAAGGACTTCATGTGGGTATAATAACCAAACAGGAATAGTAGTACCAGTAGCAGATCTACGTTGGTAGTTGAACATTCGTTCATGAGGTGAACTATCATTCGACGTGCAGAATAATGAACGAATACAATAAAGAGCAGACTGAAGAACACTTTCTCAATGAGTAATTGGTAAACGATGTGATGATAAAGCACATCGAATCGAAGTCCACAAAACTTCATTATAACACTCTATTTGACCATTACCGTGTGGATGGTATAGCGTAGAACGACTTGAAGCGATATCATTTAAATTAAGAAAATTTGGAAATTCTTGAGACATGAAGGCTGTTCCTTGATCAGTATGTGTATAAGCAGGCTAGCTGAAAGTGTAAAAAAAAATTTGTAAATGTTTAATCGTTGTCCTGGCTGTGCTATCCGGTGTCGGAAATGCAAAAACGAATCGTGAATATTCATCGACTATATTCAATAGATAATGGTTTCTAGAGGTAGAAGGTATAGGTCCTTTATAATCGATATTTAGCCTTTCGAACGGTTTTGTAGCTTAAATTAACGTATCATTCAGTTTCGGAAAAAATCGAGGTTTAATTAAATTACATATTTTACAATTTGCAATGACTTTGCGGGCATCCCCGGTAGAGTATGGCAGATGTTTTGAACGAACATAATGAAGCATTATTGTTTCCCCTGGATGGCACAATACATCATGCAATTGTTCCAATTTGTTTATGGACACAGCAGAACAACGCGACATGGGAAATGTCGCGCTGTTCCGTATACCTGGGAAATTTTTTACTACAAGAGATTTTCAAATTTTGCGATTTGTAAAATTTGAGGTTATCACATAATTTGGATAACTAAAACGACATGTCTCCCAGCTTTTGTAGATAATTATGCTTAGTTTCTGTCTGTCATATTAACCAAGAGACAAACTTGAAATTTTTTGAAAATATATTTGTCAATTATTAAAATATATAAAGATAATTAACTTTAAGTATTATTTTATGTTAATTATTAAAGTAATATTGAATTCAATTATAATTTTGGCTTCTTGTAAAAGGTTTTTGTAGTAATTATTAAATAAATTTAACGAAAGACAAATTACAAATAATTTGCAAAATATTTTGAATGTAATAAACAACAATGATTTTTAAAGCCAGAATATATTAAATTCGTTTCAATTATATAATGATTGAATTTTCCTTTTCTCATTTTACATTGCAGGCCAACTAACGACATTTTCATATATGAAAAATTTTTTCAACTGACCATCAAAATTATTAAATGGCATTTATTTTATTTCCAAGGAATTCTGAATTATTTAAAAAATTGACAATTTTTATAATTTTAAATATTTGCAGCATTTAATATAATAATTTTATTAAAGACAATAATTATCATATCATCATATTGTCTTAGTACAGTACTCTTTCTACATATTACGTTTAATTCGACTAAATGAAAAAGTCTGGAAATAAAATGTAAATCAAGAATTATAATCTGAGAACTCTATCGCGTAGTGACAGTTGAACACATGTTCAAATGGATCCTACGTTGTAAGAAATTGTTCGTAAGAATAACTTATTAGTAACGACAAGTCATGTTTTAGTATTCACTCTTGAGTCTGCCAGTATTAATGAAAATAAAACTGAATATACAATGCATATTTTAGGTTTATGCTCGAATCAATCACTATAGCATTTGCAATTTAAATAAATCATAAATAATTCCTTAAAAAATCATTTATTCAATTAAAAATTATATATAAATTATATAATTTATAATTAAATTATATAAAATTATAATTATATAATATTATTATATTATGTAATTATATTATTTGTATAGTTATGTTATGATACTGACGTATCTGTCAATATTTGCTCAGTCTTATATCGCCTTTTGCATATATTAAAAATCCCGCAAAATATCAACGAACGTAGTGATGATATGGTTGCTTATTTCGTACCTACGGTGTTTTAAACACTTGGTTTGAAAATAAAGGCTGGTGTTCAAATGGGTGGTGATAGTAGCCCAATTATAGCTGACTTATTTTTAAGCTTTATAGAATATGAATTTGTTCATAACTCTTTAAAAAATAAATCTTAATTATATAAAGATATGAAATATATGTATGGATATATTGATGATATATGTGTATTTAATTCTAATAATTTTTATTCAATAAGCGAACAAATTTATCCAGAAAAAGCCTTATTCTTAACAAAACCAATATTGATGATAAAGAAGGTGTATATCTAGATATGAACATTTAATTAACATCAATTAAAACTACTTTTAATTTATATCGTAAAAATGACATATTTAAATTTACAAGAAACATATTTTTGCATGAGCATTCATGCATACCATATAATATAAAATATAATACATTAAATAATGAAATTTTAAGAATTGCAACAATATGTAACGATATTGGCTTTCTTCAAAATCATTTAAATAATTTAATAGATAAATATTTTAAACTAGGATACTATAAAAATAGAATCAAGCAGAAAATAGTAAAATATATAAATCAACACTAATTTTTTAAAAAGCATAATTTATAATACATTTGATACAATTTTCGGTTCCCTCAAACGGGCCTTTGTGCAATCAATCATGATCTTGTCATTATTCTGTTATTGGATGCGTGTTGGTAGGAAAATAATCTACAGGCGTGCCACAGCGAGAACGGGGCGATCTTAGACAAACAGAAGAGGATCGAACAATTGCAAACGAATTTTTTTTCATAAGTGCCAAAATTTCGCAATATTGCTGTCTTGAGCATTGCGCCTTAATCCCAGTTAGTGATTTCAGAAATAGTCTCATCTTATCGCTCATACGACCCGACGTGGAGAAGACGAGTTGCACGAATCTGCTCCGTTCAAGACTCGCAATGCGTTCACTGTATTTCGACTTTTTTCTTGCTTCTTTGCTGGCAAACACGTAACGGGGACACCACAAGCATACGATTGAGTGTGAATATTAAAGATGGTGACGTCTAGAAACGTCCGCTCAAATCGATTGCTCTGAAGTCCGGAACATACAATAATATTAAAAATAACACAATAATATTAAAAATCAACACAATAATATTAAAAAAATTAAAATCATTATCCGAAAATTTTATGGATGGATAATAAATAATATACTTTGTATTAGAATAAGATACTATATAGTTTTATCTGAGGAAATTCGTCCTTAACACGTGTTTGGAACCGCGTCTATGTTGGGTCGAGGAATATGGACCGAAACCTGATAGCATAGCAGTTTCTCCTGATGACCTCTAATCCTTATTCTGATACAACTTCTGTGATTTATTAGTCAATTCATAAAAATAACTTTTTTAAATTTCAATTATATTAAATACGTAGACTCAGTTAGCTGATTTGATTTGTAGCTATTTAAAGTGAAGCTTCACAATAACTTCATAATATTAAAGTTTATCATTTATTATTGAGCTCAATAAGTAGCTCGATATGCAAATATGGCGTGAATAAATTCGAAATGACCAAATTTTATGTAATTAAAAATTAATTAAATAATCAATTAATTAAAATTAATCAATTAATTAAATAGATAAAATTAGCATAAAATAAAAGATAATCTTATCTATATTATCTTATGCTGATTATCTTATATTACGTCATTAGATAAAATCAGTATAAAATAAGATTAATGAAAAATATATGATTAATAATAAGATCGCAATAATTGATAAATTATTTAAAATCGGCTGGATAAAATCAATAAAACTCAATAAAATATGGCAATGAATAAATTTCGGAAAAGATTAATCATAAAAATATTTTCGACTAAAAATACTTCAGATGTGAATTTTACTGCGACAATGCAAATTGCTTCAACTTGTAAATTTGGAATTAATTATTTATTAACAAATTAATTATTTACTATAACAATTTATCGAATACGCTGAAATGTAAGAAGTTTCAAAATAAATCAGCAACTCTATGTGCAATACTTGTCGTGACTAAACGAAAGAATTATGGATGGTTGTTAAACAAAATCTGTCACCAGGCGATCTTTACATATTACGCATAATATATATGCTTTAGCCTTTGTTATTAATGACCGGGCTCCGCGGTATAATTGTTTGGGCTTTACCACCAAATTACAAATCTTAATTTTTTATATCTTTGACATTTTTATAAATTTCAGAAAATTTTTAAATTTAGATCAAAAATAGCTGGATGTTTTATAACTATTTTATTATTCAGTTCATAAAAATTGTTTTTATTCTTGAATCTTAAAAACATAAATTATTGAAAATCTTATGATTAAAATATCTACTTTTTTAAATTTATTACACGAATACTCGATTAACTTATCTGGTTTGTAGAATCAGTTATGTATTTAATAATTGAAATAATGCAGAAATAAGTTGTGTGATTTATAAAAGTAATTGCAAAACTTTATAATTTAATTATAAATTTATAATTGCAGAACTTTATAATTATCCATAAATTAGATAATTGTTGATACCGGGAAGCACGGATTTATAGTATACATTATTCGCACGTTTATAAGGTCGTACGACCCTAATGTACTCTACATTGAACGACCAATAATTCATGTCATCTACATTGCCTCCAATGACGTTCATGTATGACCCTAATGTTCTCTACATTTAGCAAGCCAATGTGGACGCAATTAACTGATCATGTGGTCAACATGTTAGAGTTTAGCAAATTAAAAGATCGTGGAAGTGAAGTGTCCTAAAGTTGTTATCACACAATTTTAATTAAATCATTAAATTATAACAATTTACCCGTATGTCCATCAAAATACAATTCGACTGTATGTGCGCACCTAATTATAATTTACATACGGGTGAATTATAAAGATTCACCCGTATGTGAAATATACGCACGCATTTTATTACGAATTTAGATAATTTACACATAGCAATTAATTTACGAAACAATTTAAGGAAAATATTTGTTAATATACTTTCTAAATTCAGCCAAATCGCATTAAAAGTCTGCATATAAAGATGATTTATTCTAAATCTCTATAGAAAGAATAGCATCCACGTGTTTCATCTGCTTCCAAGGATATCTTTTATTAAAGTCTATTATCCTTGCTAACAATAGGTGAATTTGTCATCCATCTAGATAGCTGAATGAAAGAGAATAACCCAATACAACAAAATACATCACGCACGTTTTAGTTTACATGTTAGAGTGTTTGCTTTTACTGGATGTGATCTGCTGGTTTTTCTTCGTAGTCGACATTTTTTTTGTGGAAATGCCTATATTAAGACTGCAAAGTAAGTGTTAGTTTGACTTTAAATGTTTCCTACGGTGTAAGTTTATGTAGCGATTTTACTAAGTAAAATGGCTTTGACATAAGTCAAATAAGAAAAAATAATCGCGCAGTCGTTTGTCAATTGAATAAACTCATTTAATGTCTTAGCTAAATATTTACAGGTCAGTTTTCTTGCTCATAGTTGCTGTTGCAAACTACCAAATTGAATAAGACGATTAGCAATGTATCCATAAAATACGACACGGTGCGTAATCAGGTAAGATCATTTATGCTCATGACACCCAACGAATTCGAACATGTAAAATGACGCAAAGGCAAAATTTAAGCTGTAGGAAATGACGACAAAAGTACGGAGTATACGTATTTTATATTATTTATAAATAAGAAATAATTCTAAATAAAGATTAAATATTTAAATAATAAATAATTTTATTAATTAGTATCTTATTAATCAGTTATTATTTAGTATCTTATTCTAATACAAAGTATACTATTAAGAGTTTAAATTCATTTTTAATAATATTGTGTTGATTGCTATATTTTAATATTTTCTGCTTGATGCAGAAAATATTAGGTTACTAATATTATAAAATAGGTTACTATTTTTATAGTAACCTAGTTTAAAATATGTATCTTTTAAATTATTTAAATGATTTTGAAGAAAGTAAATATCATTACATATTGTTGCAATTCTTAAAATTTCATTATCAAATTTTGCTTTTTTTGTCATCTTGTAGTTAAAACTAGTTTTAATTAACATCAAGAAAACTAGTTTTAATTTAAGTTTTACTGTTAATTTAAGTTTTTCATTAAATATTAATAATAATTGTAACTGCAATACCGTACGTGTAGTGTATCTAATACAATGTACATGTGGAATGCAATATATTGGAAAAACATATCAAATGTTAAAAACTAAGTTTAGGCAACACATATATAATATACAGCATAATAGTCCAACTATATTTCATAAACATATAAGATTAATCGGACATGATATTAAAACCTGTAAATTATTTATTTTAGAACATATTATCGAAGAAAACATTTCAATATTAAATCAAAAACTATTAGAAAAAGAAGATTTTTGGATTAAAACGCTTAATTCCATGTACCCATTAGGATTGAATGACGTGGTACAAGGAATTGGCAGAAGTAGTATAATACATAATAAACAACTATATTATAATAATCCGGTTAAAACGCAAGCCAAGAAGTCATGGTGATAAAAGGAATAAGAATAAAAGGAAATTTTATAGTAATATTGTTGCAATTCTTAAAATTTCATCATTTTATGTTAAATATTATGTATTATATTGAATATTACGTTGTATCAGAATAAGGATTAGAGGTCATCAAGAGGAACTGCTATACTATCAGGTATAAGCACCTTACTCTTCTATCCAACATATCAGCGGGGCCAAATACATGCTAATGATGTATTACCTCGGTTAAAAATATCTTAACTTTATATTATGCAAAGTCTATTCTAAACTTTAATATTTCTTAAGAGACAATAAATAAATCATCATGTTTATTAAACAAGTCTATTAAACAAGACAAATCAGGTTTCGGTTCCTATTCCTTCACCCAACATGGCTGTGGTACTAAATACATGCTAATGACATATTTCCTCAGATTAAAATTGATTATCTAGTTTCATATTCTAATACAAGGTATATTATTTATTATCCATCCATAAAAATTTTCAACTTATGATTTTAAATTTATTTTTAATATTATTGTGTTGATTTATATATTTTACTATTTTCTGTTTGATGGTATTTTTATAGTAACCTAGTTTAAAATATGCATCTAGTAAATTATTAAACTGATTTTGAAGAAAGCCAATATCATTACAAATTGTTGCAATTCTTAAAATTTCATTATTTAATGTATTATATTTTATATCATATGGTATGCATAAATGCTTATGCAAAAATTTGTTGTAATAGAAGTTTTTAAAGATTAGGATTTTTATTTTTCAAAATATTTATAATTTAAAATATTTAGTTTTAATTAGCTAATTTGATGTTTTATTTAATGCAATGCACTTCTTATTATTAAGAAGTCCACTTCAATTATCTCTAAATAAATGTTGGGTTCTAAATTAATTGCAATTAAAATTAAAAAATTTTTAAATTACAATTTATACGAATTAAATAAAAAATCCAACACGAAAAAGATTATTCAATATTTCAATGGCAACTGTCATCATCACCAGGAAACTTTTTTACAGTTTTGCAACAATTTTACAAAAATGTAAAAATTTTCTTTTCCTGATGATGGCAGTTGCCATTGAAATATTGAATAATCTTTTTCGTGTTGGATTTTTCTTTGTTCCTACAAATTAAAATTTGATAAATTTAATAAATTTTTTTATCTTAAATATCTTCAATTTTAAATTGAAGAAAAAATTTCCACTTAATCAAAATTTAATACCTTTAATCAAAATAATTTTAATCAAGAATATAGCCAAAGAAAACATGATAGGTAGTCATTGGTTGAATCAGTTCATTATAAGCAGAAACTTTCTCTAAATATTTTTTAAAGATCAATTTTCGTTGCATTTACGATATCGGTTATTTTTGATAAGTTCGCTTTTACTGATAAGTTCGCTGTTAACCTCACAATAATTACTATGGCAACCATTAGATCACTATGTTATCTCACCTGTTTAATAGAATACAAATATGTTGTGTATTCTTAAAAATATTAAAGCAAATTTTAATATTTTTAGATTTCTTAGTTTTCCTGTCTGTCGACATCTATAAAAGGGTAAAAGATACTTTAATTGTTTGCTTAGTTCTGGTGTATTGTTTGTAATGTTAAGTGATACAATATTTTCACAATTACGTTGTCATTTATTTTGTCTGTCTGACACAAAAATGTATTTCATTTGAACTTTTGTCCATGTGAAATGTGAGGTGTAAAATTAAGGTATGCATTTAACATTTAGCACATAAGCTATTTAAGCAAAAACTATTATTCAAATTAAAGATTATATTTCATATTGCATATGGCTACAATTATCATTTTAATAGAAAAAAATTTATTCAAATAACTAAAATTGAAATATTTAACTTAAAATATACCATATTTTAACTGTTGCCACTTTTTCTTTATCTGTGCATATTAAATACCGACCTTTTCTTTGCTGAGCTCTGACCACGGCTGCACATCGAAATGAAACCCGCAAGCTGGAGTTTGCAGCAAGCTTGTTCGCGAACCGTTGCAAAACCTTGAGCAGAAGTTTCCCTTCCCGCCTGATTAGGAGAGTACGATCATGGAGAAATTTGCTCACTTGATCCACGAGTCGCGCTCTTGGTATTTTGAGCACTTCCACTGATCGTGGTATTTGAAGCAATAAGGACCACAATGATTTTTTTATTTTTATTAATTTATTGGATAATGTGCAAAAATCGTTACCCTCAAATGGGCCGTAATGTATAATTAAATCAGCTAACTGAGTCTACGTATTTTTATATAATTATAAAATAAACAAAACATAATAATGCTAAATCAAAATTTAATAATTAAATAATAAAATTAATAATTGTTTTTAGATTTTCTATAATTTAAATCAAGTTAAAAAAAAATAAAAATAAAAAATAAAAAATAAAATTTAAAATAAACGTCATTTTTATGAATTGACTAATAAATAACAGACGTTGTATCAGAATAAGAATTAGAGGTCATCAGGAGGAACTGCTATGCTATCAGGTTTCGGCCCCTAACTCCTCTACCCAACATAGCAGCGGGGTCAAATACATGCTAATGATGTATTTCCTCTGAAATAACTATCTAGTATCTTATTCTAATGCAAAGTATATTATTTATTATCCATCCATAAAAATTTGCCACTTAAGAGTTTAAATTTATTCTTTATATTATTGTGTTGATTTATATATTTTACTATTTTCTGCTTGATGTTATTTTTATAGTAACCTAGTTTAAAATATGTATCTATTAAATTATTTAAATGATTTTGAAGAAAGCCAATATCATTACATATTGTTGCAATTCTTAAAATTTCATTATTTAATGTATTATATTTTATATTATATGGTATGCATGAATGCTCATGCAAAAATATGTTTCTTGTAAATTTAAATATGTCATCTTTACGATATAAATTAATAGTAGTTTTAGTTAATGTTAATTTAATGTTCATATCTAGATATACACCTTCTTTATCATTAATATTGGTTTTGTTAAGAATAAGGCTTTACTGGATAAATGTGCTCACTAATTGAATAAAAATTATTAGAATTAAATACACATATATCATCAATGTATCGAAACATATATTTCATATATTTATATTGTTTAGATTTAGTTTTTACACAGTTATGAACAAATTCATATTCTATAAAGCTTAAAAACAAGTCAGCTATAATTGGGCTACTATTACCACCCATTGGAACACCTTTTACTTGTCTAAATATAGACAAGTAAAAGTCTATATTATGTATAATATCATGGTAAATTTTACATAAAAAAGTGATTAGGTTAGTCAGCTTTTTAAGTTGAAAAAGTCGCAATTCCACCGGTCGACCGTGCCGCGCACATGCAAGCAGATGATGCACGCACAAGTTCAAAAGACAAACTCCTCTTTATCTTCGAAAAATTGTCTGAGTAAGTTGAAGTACTTCTCTGTAACATCGCCGTAGCAATCATCTTGATAAGTCTTCCAGCATCACCGCCAAATCTCCCACTGTCGAAAATTAATGATCCGCGTTCGATTCTGCGTACGTTCTTGGTATTTGGCTATCTTGCTCAATTCGTTATATTGAAACGAAGAAGATGGCCTGCGGTGATATAAATTGTGTCACAATAATGATAATAATAACAATAATCAAATGTCTAAAATAATAATTAAATGTCGTGAAGGTAAATCTTTTATTTGTTGAAATTCTGCGGCAATACTCTAGACACATTCCATTTTATATTATGACTTTACGGATCACTGAAATATTTTCTTAGTTACATTCACGATACCGTTTGGTCTTAATAATTTCAGAATTGGCTAATTGCAGTATCCTGCAGGCAAATAGTATTGTTATAATATAATTGTAATATGCACATTGTAATATGCTATTGATTGTAATATGCAATAAATAGTCTGGGGGACTATTGATTACTGACATCAAGAATATAAGCTACATTACTTAACTTGATTATTTCTATCAGTTGGTCAGCAGCTTATTTAAAAGAACGTTTAAATATTTCTTCTTTTACATACGACCCAGTTAGAAAATACAAATTCAACACGGTATAATTTGGAAAAATTCAAAATTAATTATAAAATACTATTCTTATATGTTTGCATGATTTGTATATAATAATATTACTGTTTTTATTGTACATCTGTTTTAATTTGTATCAAATACAATTTTTAATTAAAATTCACTTTTAAAATCATAATATACAATTGGTAAAGAATTATTGTGGCTGGATCAAAGAAAAGAGGAAATTTTTTGATATTTCGCTAACTTCTGTTAGCATCTTTAGAAAATTAGAGATAATTACAGATAAAATTACATAATTTTACATATAATTACATATAATTATAATTACATGTAATTTTCTGAAGTAATGTAATTTTAGTAACTTAATGTAATTTCTGAAGATGCTAATAGAAGTTAGTGAAATATCAAAAAAATTCCTCTTTTCTTTGATCCAGTTCAAATAATTCTTAATCAAAAATGGATCATTATCAACAAATTAAAATAATATACAATTATTTTTCAAAAATATGTTTAGTAATTTTATATAATTTAAGTTATATTATATTTATATAATGTTAATAATATTATTCAAAATAATATTATATTTAGCCTATAATATATTATAATAAATAATATTGCGGTTTTTCAGTTAGGGCCTAACGATTTTTTAAATCGATATTATAAATTCATGTAATGAGATTCTTTATCAAGCGTAATCTGTAGCTTTTTATAAAATTATCTTTTTAATTGATTAGAATTATTGAAATTTAAATAATTTAATAATAATTTAATAATAGGTTTTAACTAATTAAAACATATTTTGTGTTTCTAGTATATGATAGATACTAATATTTTTGGCTCACCTACAAATAATTTGTTTAAATAAATATAATATATTAATGCTACATTATTATTTGCTCATTATTGGATTTTAGTTCTTAATTTTTTAATATTTTTAATTATTTTTTGGCAAGAATATACATTTGTTATGATAACTATGACGCCTATCTAACAAATATTCAACTTTCAAATAAATATAAATGGGAAAAATTGAATTAATAGAAAGAAACCTTACATATGTTAGCAAGTCAAGAATATTTGAAAAATAAACATCCATATTTTGGATGATACATACGATTAATGGTATAGTACTATTAATTATATAATAGCTTGGATTTATTTTGAAATCTTAAACAAACTACGAAATTTAAATATTTTTATTAAAGATTATAAATGTGTTGATATATGAAATTAAATATGAAATTAATTTATATTAAAAAGAATGCATAGCACAAAACAATTTGAAAAATAAGCTTAGGTGTATATATTATGCTTAATTCTAGTCAATTTATTCAATAAGTCTAAATGTTTATTTAGATAACTTAATCCAGTGTTGTAAATATGCATTGATGTATATTACTCTCAGTAGGGGATCGTATTCTAACGATCTATTAGAAAAACCTACCCTACGTGTGTCATCCGCTAGAAGGATCACTCTTAAATAACAAACATTCATTGCAAGTGGCATCATGAAAAACAGTTATCGGGCTAGCGGATCACACAACTAGGGTAGATTTCTGATAGATCGTTAGAATACGATCCCCTACTAATATACAGAAATGTATATCTACATAACTGAAGCAGCCAGCCTAGTGAATGTAGCGTTGAATCGCGATACAGACGTCATGAGTTCGAATTCCATCAGCATCAGTGTGCGGAGTAATCAAAATAATTTTAATCAAGAGTATAGCCAAAGAAAACATGATAGGTAGTCAATGCTTGAATCAGTTCATTATAAGCAAAAGCGAACTTATTTTTGATAAGTTCGCTTTTACTGATAAGTTTGCTGATTAATAAATTAATTTCAAATTAATTAAAATTTAATATCTTTAATCAAAATAATTTTAATTAAGAATATCTACTCGACATTTACTAATTCCGAAATTTACTATTGCACGTAAGGGAACCCAAATGAACGTCAAATTGCTATGCCTTAAGGATATTTTTGGTTCGCCTTGAGGTATCGTCAAGGATACCTTAAGTATGTAGCATGGAGTTACCTGATTTCTAGAACGCTTCAACGACTTAACATACGTCGAGTGCTACAAATTATAACTTTTACGTTTTATCAATGTAAATTAATGAAATAGCATGATTTCGACAAACAAGAAATATTAGAATCTTCAGTGAGCGTTGTTTAATTGGACATTGTAATTATTTAAACATGAATTTTTTTACATTAGAATTTTAATTCATGGCTCAAAATACTTTGCTTGAAAATTTGTTATTTAAGCATTGAAATTCTTTTTTAGTTCAAGTAAAGAATTTTCTTTGCAGATGCAATCAATTAGTCGCAAAAAATTTGAATTTTTATTTTTGATAACGTTGATTTTATATAAATTAATATTTAATGTATAAATTAAAATACTATTATCAATTATGTACTCATTTGCTAATTCAACTATTATTGTAAATATTTTAATTGCAAAACTTCAATATTTGAAGTTGTGATTTGAAATGTTGATAATTGAACTATTATTATATTTTTTAAATACGAGAAACATATAATACGAGAAGCATAAATACATATATTTATAAATGTATTTATATCTTAACACATATCTTAACCTGGCAGGTTAAGATCCGGGCACAATTTGGCAAGGAAATGAGGATGTTGATCCTGATTTGCGGAATATTCTTGATAGAACTATTAACAACGATTAAATTCTGGAGATTAGGGGAATACAACATGTATTGTTGAAAAGGAACTACTTGGGTAGGTCATTCACTTAAAATTAACTTAAGTTAATTTTAGTTAATTATTTTAAGTTAAAAATATTAAATTAATTAAGTTATTAAATTAAGTTATGGGCCGTGCCATTGGCTATATATTAACAAAATTGGCTATATAAGTCCATCCATTTTTAATGTTCCGTCATTTAAATGCTTCCATACTTAGACTGGTCGTTCATAATGTCCAGCAGTGGATTGTAAGTCATAATATCACCATATTTGCCAACCTATCGTTGTGTCATTTGATGTGAATGACCTACCCAAGTAGTTCCTTTCCAACAATACATGTTGTATTCCCCTGATCTCCATAATTTAATCGTTGTTAATAGTTCTATCAACAATATTCCGCAAATCAGGATCAACATCCTCATTTCCTTGCCAAATTGTGCCCGGATCTTAACCTACCAGGTTTCAATGTCGTGCAGCAATGGATGCAATGGCTGAATAAACAGTTATTTCTATTTTAAGTGAGATTGCATATTATTTATCCATTTGATTAAAGCGCAAATTATTTGCCATTGCATAGTATTGGATATCCAAAATAAAAACATCATGCTTATAAATATTTAAAGGTTATACACGATTTCAGGATTTCATAACATTACAGCATATATTCCAGCATACATTTGATTTAAAAATTTCTTAAAATTAACATTATCAGTTGCAAACATTTATATAATATCGATGATATTATACAATATTGTTATATTAAAAAGAATGATCTGGAAGAATTTAAAACTTAACTGTAACCTACAATTTAAAACTTGTAATGTGTTTTAGATTTTACTAAATTATTAATATTATTGATGATGCAACAAACCTAAGAAAGTTGTAAATCGTGTAAATTATACACGATTTAGGATTCCATAACATTACAGCATATATTCCAGCATACATTTGATTTGAAAATTTCTTAAAATTAGCATTATCAGTTGCAAACATTTATATAATATCGATGATATTATACAATATTGTTATATTAAAAAGAATGATCTGGAAGAATTTTAAAGTTAACTGTAACCTACAATTTAAAACTTGTGATGTGTTTTAGATTTTACTAAATTAATATTATTGATGATGCAACAAACCTAAGAAAGTTGTAAATCGTGTAAATTATACACGATTTAGGATTCCATAACATTACAGCATATATTCCAGCATACATTTGATTTGAAAATTTCTTAAAATTAGCATTATCAGTTGCAAACATTTATATAATATCGATGATATTATACAATATTGTTATATTAAAAAGAATGATCTGGAAGAATTTAAAAGTTAACTGTAACCTACAATTTAAAACTTGTGATGTGTTTTAGATTTTACTAAATTAATATTATTGATGATGCAACAAACCTAAGAAAGTTGTAAATCGTGTAAATTATACACGATTTAGGATTCCATAACATTACAGCATATATTCCAGCATACATTTGATTTGAAAATTTCTTAAAATTAGCATTATCAGTTGCAAACATTTATATAATATCGATGATATTATACAATATTGTTATTTAAAAAAATTGTCTGGAAGAATTTAAAAGTTAACTGTAACCTACAATTTAAAACTTGTGATGTGTTTTAGATTTTACTAAATTAATATTATTGATGATGCAACAAACCTAAGAAAGTTGTAAATCGTGTAAATTATACACGATTTAGGATTTCATAACATTACAGCATATATTCCAGCATACATTTGATTTGAAAATTTCTTAAAATTAGCATTATCAGTTGCAAACATTTATATAATATCGATGATATTATACAATATTGTTGTATTAAAAAGAATGATCTGGAAGAATTTAAAAGTTAACTGTAACCTACAATTTAAAACTTGT
This sequence comes from Pomphorhynchus laevis, assembly GCA_012934845.2. Taxonomy (NCBI): domain Eukaryota; kingdom Metazoa; phylum Acanthocephala; class Palaeacanthocephala; order Echinorhynchida; family Pomphorhynchidae; genus Pomphorhynchus; species Pomphorhynchus laevis. The sequence goes on from WNNJ02003811.1 coordinate 38,159, forward strand.
GATGTGTTTTAGATTTTACTAAATTAATATTATTGATGATGCAACAAACCTAAGAAAGTTGTAAATCGTGTAAATTATACACGATTTAGGATTTCATAACATTACAGCATATATTCCAGCATACATTTGATTTGAAAATTTCTTAAAATTAGCATTATCAGTTGCAAACATTTATATAATACCGATGATATTATACAATATTGTTATTTAAAAAAATTGTCTGGAAGAATTTAAAAGTTAACTGTAACCTACAATTTAAAACTTGTGATGTGTTTTAGATTTTACTAAATTAATATTATTGATGATGCAACAAACCTAAGAAAGTTGTAAATCGTGTAAATTATACACGATTTAGGATTTCATAACATTACAGCATATATTCCAGCATACATTTGATTTGAAAATTTCTTAAAATTAGCATTATCAGTTGCAAACATTTATATAATATCGATGATATTATACAATATTGTTATATTAAAAAGAATGATCTGGAAGAATTTAAAAGTTAACTGTAACCTACAATTTAAAACTTGTGATGTGTTTTAGATTTTACTAAATTAATATTATTGATGATGTAACAAACCTAAGAAAGTTGTAAATCGTGTAAATTATACACGATTTAGGATTTCATAACATTACAGCATATATTCCAGCATACATTTGATTTGAAAATTTCTTAAAATTAGCATTATCAGTTGCAAACATTTATATAATACCGATGATATTATACAATATTGTTATTTAAAAAAATTGTCTGGAAGAATTTAAAAGTTAACTGTAACCTACAATTTAAAACTTGTGATGTGTTTTAGATTTTACTAAATTAATATTATTGATGATGCAACAAACCTAAGAAAGTTGTAAATCGTGTAAATTATACACGATTTAGGATTCCATAACATTACAGCATATATTCCAGCATACATTTGATTTGAAAATTTCTTAAAATTAGCATTATCAGTTGCAAACATTTATATAATATCGATGATATTATACAATATTGTTATTTAAAAAAATTGTCTGGAAGAATTTAAAAGTTAACTGTAACCTACAATTTAAAACTTGTGATGTGTTTTAGATTTTACTAAATTAATATTATTGATGATGCAACAAACCTAAGAAAGTTGTAAATCGTGTAAATTATACACGATTTAGGATTCATCATAACATTACAGCATATATTCCAGCATACATTTGATTTGAAAATTTCTTAAAATTAGCATTATCAGTTGCAAACATTTATATAATACCGATGATATTATACAATATTGTTATTTAAAAAAATTGTCTGGAAGAATTTAAAAGTTAACTGTAACCTACAATTTAAAACTTGTGATGTGTTTTAGATTTTACTAAATTAATATTATTGATGATGCAACAAACCTAAGAAAGTTGTAAATCGTGTAAATTATACACGATTTAGGATTCCATAACATTACAGCATATATTCCAGCATACATTTGATTTGAAAATTTCTTAAAATTAGCATTATCAGTTGCAAACATTTATATAATATCGATGATATTATACAATATTGTTATTTAAAAAAATTGTCTGGAAGAATTTAAAAGTTAACTGTAACCTACAATTTAAAACTTGTGATGTGTTTTAGATTTTACTAAATTAATATTATTGATGATGCAACAAACCTAAGAAAGTTGTAAATCGTGTAAATTATACACGATTTAGGATTCCATAACATTACAGCATATATTCCAGCATACATTTGATTTGAAAATTTCTTAAAATTAGCATTATCAGTTGCAAACATTTATATAATATCGATGATATTATACAATATTGTTATATTAAAAAGAATGATCTGGAAGAATTTAAAAGTTAACTGTAACCTACAATTTAAAACTTGTGATGTGTTTTAGATTTTACTAAATTAATATTATTGATGATGCAACAAACCTAAGAAAGTTGTAAATCGTGTAAATTATACACGATTTAGGATTCCATAACATTACAGCATATATTCCAGCATACATTTGATTTGAAAATTTCTTAAAATTAGCATTATCATTTGCAAACATTTATATAATACCGATGATATTATACAATATTGTTATTTAAAAAAATTGTCTGGAAGAATTTAAAAGTTAACTGTAACCTACAATTTAAAACTTGTGATGTGTTTTAGATTTTACTAAATTAATATTATTGATGATGCAACAAACCTAAGAAAGTTGTAAATCGTGTAAATTATACACGATTTAGGATTCCATAACATTACAGCATATATTCCAGCATACATTTGATTTGAAAATTTCTTAAAATTAGCATTATCAGTTGCAAACATTTATATAATATCGATGATATTATACAATATTGTTATATTAAAAAGAATGATCTGGAAGAATTTTAAAGTTAACTGCAACCGACAATTTAAAACTTGTGATGTGTTTTAGATTTTACTAAATTATTAATATTATTGATGATGCTACAAAACTAAGAAAGTTGTAAATCGTGTAAATTATACACGATTTGGGATTCCATAACATTACAGCATATATTCCAGCATACATTTGATTTGAAAATTTCTTAAAATTAGCATTATCATTTGCAAACATTTATATAATACCGATGATATTATACAATATTGTTATTTAAAAAAATTGTCTGGAAGAATTTAAAAGTTAACTGTAACCGACAATTTAAAACTTGTGATGTGTTTTAGATTTTACTAAATTAATATTATTGATGATGCAACAAACCTAAGAAAGTTGTAAATCGTGTAAATTATACACGATTTAGGATTCCATAACATTACAGCATATATTCCAGCATACATTTGATTTGAAAATTTCTTAAAATTAGCATTATCAGTTGCAAACATTTATATAATATCGATGATATTATACAATATTGTTGTATTAAAAAGAATGATCTGGAAGAATTTAAAAGTTAACTGCAACCAACAATTTAAAACTTGTGATGTGTTTTAGATTTTACTAAATTATTAATATTATTGATGATGCTACAAAACTAAGAAAGTTATAGTAAAGTCGTTTATGATGTTGTGTCAAATGAGAGAACACTTCTAAATAATCTACATTTGTCTAAATTACAGAAAGAGAAAGTTTAAGAAATAGTCAAATATATTTTGTAAAAATGCTTTATACATATCATAATATGTATAGTAATATGTATTTTTTTCTACATATCATAATATTATTAAATATAATAATCATGATGTTCGTTCTGGTGTCGTAAATTATTTAAGTTTTGTCGAAAACACATCCTCATACACCTGCTTATTAATTATTTAAATAATTTGTGTTGTAGATTGGTAATTACTAATTAAGCGTAAGCTAAATCTGTCGAGTGTTGCTTTTGTTTGAAAGCTAGTTCTAAAATACATGTCTATTTCTCGAATACGTTCGGCAGCAAAAAGCTTAAAAAATGCAGGAGGTTTCGAATTTGAAGAATTGTTGGATGGTGGTCAACAAGCCGAATCTATGGGAAAGTGGCTCTTTGAGGCATCATGGGAAGTTGCGAATAAAAGTTGCGTATGAAATTGTTGCGTAATTTGTAAAATTTCTTCAATTTATGTTGTAGTCGGTGGAATTTATACTGTCATTCGAAGTAAAGTTCCAATTACTAAAAAGGAATACGGACAGAATTACGTTTGTCTTGGTCCGTATAATGAATACTCTGTAAAGATGGAAGTAGACGAATGCGATTTTGAAAATATGTACTTACAAGAGACGGTAGAGTCAATGAGAAGAAGAGGTATAAAGGTAAATGCTAGTGTTGAGAAACATAGAGCTAAATTACATTATTTTTCAAAGGTCGTAACGGGCCATTGGCTAATCGAAGGCTATCCGAAAGTTATACTCTTCGATATTGGCTCTGCGAATTTCAATCTCAGTACATGGAAGACAGAATTATGGAATATATCTCATATAGGTAATAATTTAGCTATTACTTTTGTTTGGATAAATGGCGAACAATTACTCAGGTATACCCAATGGAGATTTTGAATGCAATGACGTTCTTGTGTTCGGATTTTTGGTTACCTGGATACTCGGGGAGGTAAAGTTTTATTACTGATCATGATTATGGAGCATTTGTTTTGTTTGCGTATTTGCAGTTTCTCCATCAGACCTGCCAAATTGAGCGATATGTCATTGCCCATTTTCATGAATGGCAAGCCGGAATTCCGGTTATTCTATGCCGAGCTAGAAAATTAGATGTGTCTCTTTTGTTTACAACTCATGCCACCCTGCTAGGCAGATACCTCTGCGCCGGAGAGCAAGATTTCTACAATAATCTTGACAAGGTAAGCAAAGACGAAAATTGCTTGTTTGAATTCGATAAAACAAATTAAGTGGTCAATCAAGATGAATTATCTATATTTACAATTACTAACAATTATCCATTTCTAGACTATGAAATTCGAATTATCACTGTAGATACTCATACCACATCCATTATCATTTATGCGATTCTTTTAAATAATAATCTTGTATTTCTGTCAGAAGGTTTTTCTCTACCTTTTTCGAATATTTACTCTTCTTATATATTTATAAAGGGCATAAGTTTAAGATTATATATTTTCAGTAAACTTTTTGACTTGCAACTTTAGTGTAATTTAAGTTCTTCTTTAAGTTCCAGATTATTAAAAATTCATAAAATACATGTTGAGGAATAAAGTAAATATAGGAACAAATATTTATTTTTATTTTGTTTCCATAATGTTTTGATACTTGATGCAGTTTAAATTCTTTGATACAGTTCAAATTCTTGTTTGTTTTGATACAGCTCAAATTCTTTTGAAATGTTTTAATCGTAACTCATCGGTATTTTATCGTTTCAAACTTTGATAAAAGTTTGAAACGTTTGAAAAGTTTGAAACGTTTGATCCATCTTTGAAAAGTTTCAAAGATGGATCTTTTGATCCATCTCCAATAATTCGAAATAATTTGAAACGTTTGAAAAGTTTGAAACGTTTGATCCATCTTTGAAAAGTTTCAAAGATGGATCTTTTGATCCATCTCCAATAATTCTTTATCAATAATGAATCACTATCGAATATTTACAATCAATATAATTATTTTATCGCTTATTCTATGGATCCATTATTACATGTTCGATAAATAAAAATCATATTTAAATCATTACCCCTAAAAAGGTAATTTTCTGAAGATTCTAATAGAAGTTAGCGAAATATCAAAAACTTTCCTCCTTCATTTTGATCCATCTCCAATAATTCTTTATCAATAATGAATCACTATCGAATATTTACAATCAATATAATTATTTTATCGCTTATTCTATGGATCCATTAGTACATGTTCGATAAATAAAAATCATATTTAAATCATTACCCCTAAAAAGGTAATTTTCTGAAGATGCTAATAGATGTTAGCGAAATATCAAAAACTTTCCTCCTTCATTTTGATCCATCTTCAATAATTCTTTATCAATAATGGATAGTTATCAAATATTTACAATCAATATAATTATTTTATCGCTAATTCTGTGAATTCATTATTACATGTTAGATAAATAAAAATCATCTTTAAATCATTACCCCTAAAAAGGTAATTTTCTGAAGATGCTAATAGAAGTTAGCAAAATATCAAAAACTTTCCTCCTTCATTTTGATCCAGATCCAATAATTCTTTATCAATAATGGATCATTATCAATTATTTAAAATAATATTATTCATTAGTGCAAACATCAATAGTAGTGATTAAGTTGCCTTCCCTTATTTAAAGTTTTAAAGTGTTCTTTCGCATTTGTGACTGAGAAAATTTTATATTTAGTTCGAAGTTGATAAGGAGGCAGGAAACAGGCAAATATATCATCGATATTGTATCGAACGTGCTGCCGTTCATTGTGCCCATGTCTTCACGACAGTTTCAAAGATAACTGGATTTGAAGCTGAGTACTTATTAAAAAGAAAACCTAGTATGTAGATTACTATTATAAAACGAATACGTTTAAACAAATATTTAACGATGTAGATTCAACGATACAATTATATTTGAAATTTTAATTCTAACACGAAAAATTATAATCTTAAAATTATAATTTACAAATCTTTAAAATAAGAATTATCTTTTAACAAGATTTAAAATATTATCTTTGATAATAACATTAATTTTGATAATCTTGAAAATAATTATTGAATATAATTATAATTATAATTAAAAATATATAATTTATTTTTTATATTTATTAATATAAATTTAAATATATATTATTTTTATCTAACGTAGCATATCACTATCATTTTTAAAAAAAGAAACGTGTATTTAAAAAATACATTCATATTAAATACATTTATCCAATTTATATAAATATTAATTTTATATCACTGCAATATAACTATTGCGGTGATAATAATATCAAATTGATTAAATTTGATATCAAAGATAATCGATCTTGCATGAATTAAGAATACACTTCTCTTTATTGAGAGATTCACGACTTTTAGAATAGCTAGCAGGTAATATATTAATTACTCATATGCTATTTTGAATTATGGATAAAATATGACTCCAAGCTTAAAGGTCTGTTTACGGACACAGTTAGTAATGTTATTAACCATTTGGGCACAAATGGTTCCCCCATGGATATTTACCTAAGAAAATACTTTGTAATGATATTCAAAAGTCGTATTTTTTAATCGAGCCGACCACAAGTGCGTTTTGTAGAACATTGAATAGGGATGTCTATCAATATCACATGTTGTAAGTGTTGGACTTACATTTGAGGTAAACTTTTTTCAAATCAAGTTAATTTGTACACTATCAACAAATATAGCCCACAAACTCTATGGTACCTCACACTGTGATAAGTCGACTAGGAAAATCGAAAGTCATCTTTGGATGAATACTATGCGAGTGTATATTTGCTTTACATCTCCTAATATTAACTCAGAGTCTATGTATACTCTTTCTGTTCGTAAGCATGTCTTGTGCCCTGATACTACTGAATAAATGTACATATTCTTTAATATTGTTGATCATTTTCAACATATATGCGATTACTATATATACATATAACAGGTCTTCCCATAACATCTGGTTGACAATATCCGTGAGTGAAGCCGTATCATATCCGTTAAAGGAAACTAATGCATATCTTCCCAGGGTCACGCCCTGTGGAATGATTGACCATACTTCTGATGCAATCAATAGGTATTGAAGCTATATGGAGTTGATCACTATATTGATAAAAACTCTAAACTCTTCCGATTTAAGGTCCTCGTAGCCCAGTCAGAATGTGAATCTTGAGTTTCTCTTTGAGATACACTGGGCGTTTTATAACGCTTGTGATAATTCCAAACCCAGTAGCACGCATCAACATTCAAATATTTGTAATCTATCTTCACTCTTTCGTATGTATTGATTACCAAACAGTAGGCAAAGGAAACCTCAAGTCCGTAGAATTTATATCCTCGATGAAACCATTGCTCGTTAACTGAATAACCAAACTAAGCTGTTCCGATGTATAGTTAGACAAGTTTCCCAATTGCTTCAGGAACTCTATGGCTGAAAATGTGATTGGTTTCTTGTAACCAGGCACAATTCCGGAAGATGCATTTGTTTAGTGCATATTAATCCTATTCAATACAATAATTCAATCAATAATATGATATAATATTATACTAATAATATTATATAATATTATTATTAATACTATAATAATATTATAATATTATAATATTATAATAATATAATATTATATTACAATATAATAATTCAGTTATACAAGCTTTAAAATGTTTAACAAGTAATTATAATTTAATTTTTATTTAAATACATTTTCTTAATTGAAGCCGTTGATATAGGTCAGCTAGTAAAAAATAGCTATAAGAAAATCAGTAAGAAAATAAGCTTTAAGTTTCTTACGTTTTAAATTATAGTAAAGACAAGATCATGTTGATTACCTTCAATTAATTGTTGATAATTAAACAATTGATTAAAAAAGTAACATAAATCATCATGAATTTCCTACTTCGGGATTTATCAGGGAAAAGGCTGATGAAAAAAAACCTGATATTCACCTAAAAAAAACAGAGATTATTTACGTTTCGTCGTTAGGTTTTTATCAATTGTAAAATATATAGTAATTCACGATTGTTACACAGCCGCTGGAATCCCGGATTGGGTACATTATTCATCATTATTTGAAATTTGATTCTTACATCAGCGCTTCTTCAGTGCTACTGTAGCACTGAAAAAGAAAAGTCCGAAACGTTTGCCAAAATAAAACTTGCTTTTAGTTCTGGTTCCAGCAATTACTTGAAATATATATACATATACATGTGCTGTCTACTCAGCACATCCGTGCACTAATATTATATATATTTATTTATATTTATATATAACTTACAATTGATAAAGGCCTAAAGACAAAACGTAAATAGTCGCTGCCTTCTTTTGTTATTCTTCGGCTAATAAATAATCTTGAGAATATACATGAAATCAATAAAGCCTATCTGAGCCCTTGTTTTTTTCTGTTTGCTTAAACGTCGATCACCTCAAATGCAAATATGCGAACAGATTGACTATTTAATTTTCTTAGAGAATTACTGTTTAAATGTTGTTTAGACATGCTTACACCAAACGGCCTAAGCGTTAAAAGTTATGAGGCACTTCATGAATTTCAAAATCTTCATGCTATCAACAAAGAAAAAATAAACGAATTTGTTCGGGGACATTTTCATTCGTGAGATAATATTTTATTTAGCTGAACAATTTTCAACACCCCCGCTGCTAATATTACCCAAATTTAAGCTTATGATTACTGCTCTCGCTTTCCCAAACACAAAATCACTGCTTTTTATAAGAGCTTATCACACACTTCGTCCCCATGCTTTTTATATACGTCATGTGATCTTGCTTTTATCGTAAATATTTCTAAGATATTCTAATAAATTGAATATTTTTTAGAGTTAAGAAAGAATGTAGTTCTGTTTATAATAATGTGTTGCATCTATTACAGTAAGGAAAAATACATAATTTGTGTTATATAAAAACAGCCCAAATAGTTTTAGCAGAACATGAAATCTTAACAAAACACGGTTTTAACAGAATACGGTTTTGACAGAATACGGTTTTGACAGAATACGGTTTTGACAGAATACGGTTTTGACAGAATACGGTTTTGACAGAATACGGTTTTGACAGAATACGGTTTTGACAGAATACGGTTTTGACAGAATACGGTTTTGACAGAATACGGTTTTGACAGAATACGGTTTTGACAGAACACGGTTTTGACAGAATACGGTTTTGACAGAACATGGTTTTGACAGAACATGGTTTTGACAGAACACGGTTTTGACAGAATACGGTTTTGACAGAACATGGTTTTGACAAAACACGTTTTGTCAGAACACGGTGTTAACAAGACCCAGCTTTGACAGAAAACGGTTTTAACAGAATACGGTTTTGACAGAATACGGTTTTGACAGAATACGAGTTTGACGAAACACGGTTTTGACAGAACACGGTTTTGAGAGAACACGGTTTTGACAGAACACGATTTTGAGAGAACACGGTTTTGGCAGAACACGGTTTCAACAAAACACCGTCGTGATAGAACTGGTTTTGACAGAACACTGAATAACATTTTTCGTGCACGAGTGATAATTATAGTACTTTTACTGTGATACAAGATGACAGCAGAAGTCCTACATTTCATAGCTTTTACTAAATTGAGTCATTTCGTTATATAACAAATCACAAACATTTGTCAAATATTAATTTTATAATTCCTCATAAGACTTCATTTTATTATGCGCAGAGTCATGTGCAGAGGCTCGTTTTATTTTCTTAATAAACAATTAAATAATGAAACAAATTGATTATCAAAACGTTGATAATAAAACTTTTCGATTTTTTATTTGTCCCCGTTTGGTAAAAATGTCATCCAGAAATGTTACACGGTAAGTAGATAAATCTTGACTAAATTTAAACGATTAATTTTCGGTACTCACCGATATCAACTTAAGAAAAATATAAATTATTAAAATTCAAGATTATTAAATTTATAATATTATAAATTATTAAAATTATTAAATTTCATAGAAAGTAATTTTTTGCAAATAAAGATATGCTTTAGAGACATTTTGTTATAATTATAAAATTATTAAGATTCTTGAAATTTAAATTTTATAAATTATATATAATTAATATAATTAATATAAAATTATACAATTTTATATTAATTATATAATTATATATAAATTTATAATCTAATTATAAATAAAATCAGTTTAATAGCGGTTAAAATTAGTTATTATCTAATTAGCTGAAATCCGTTTAATAGAAAAGAGCCAAACGGTAAAATTGGATGAGTACATATTAATTTTATTTAAAAGTTATTATTTATATATAATTTATTTAATTTTAAATTGCACGACGTGAAATTGAAATAAAATAAAAAGGGCTGATAAAGAAAAATGCTTTTTTGAAAAAAGAAGAATTTTTTTGTTGTGTTTTGATACAAAATTATTTTTTTATTGAAAATATATTGAAAAATAAAAAATGAAAAATATCTTTTTCACTTTTTTATTTTTTATTCTTCAAAACTATTACTTTATAAAAAACTTATAAAATTATCTTTTTTAAATTATAAAGCACTTATAACATATGAAAATTTTAAATCTTGAAAACTTATACTTCTTATCTCAAGTCAGAAATGAAGTAGCTGTGATTGTCGAAATATTTAACGCGCAGTCTCAAGACTGAAACTAAAGTTGTGTTTAAAATTTTGAACTAAAATTTTTAAATTAATCTACGTGAAATTGAAATAAGATCAAGATTAAGAAAAATAAATAAATAATAAATAATAAAAACGTATAATTTATTTTAGGCGAGTTCTAGATATAAATATAATTACATATAATATTTATTAGACGTAGTTGCGTGAAAGCCTTTGATTAGATTGTTGTATCGATCACTCATTATAGACTTGCGAAATACAGTTTGAATCGTTTTTGTCGGGTTATGTAGGACAAACCCGACAAACATTCTCCAAGCGCATTTATCAGCATCGATATGCGCTAAAACGGGGTGACTCCTCGTCTGCCATTGTCAACCACGTCCTATCGACCGATCATGGGATTGACTTTGGAAAAGCTAAGATTATCTGTGTTGAAAACAACTTGCAACGTCGTCTTATAAAAGAATCAATCTTAATAAATTCCGAAGTGAATCCGATGGCAGGAAATAAGTCTAACTGGTCACTACGATTACCAGTATCGCATGAAATTGTGGACGGTATCACGTAAACGAATGGACTTCTTCCGTGGTATTCCTAGTATAAAACTTGTATCTCTGTACTGTCATTTTAATTCTGTTTGATTTTTTTATCTGTTGACAAGGACCGTTTGGTCGAAAGCTCTAATAAAAACGATTCAAACTGTATTTCGCAAGTCTATAATGAGTGATCGATACAACAATATAATATTTATATTTTTCCTCGTTTTTAAATTTCATGTTCGTTATCAAATAATATTTCATTATTTCTAATTTAATAATGTTTTTATTAAATCTCTGAATAGAACTTGATCATGCAAAGGTTATCTTCGTTTTAAGGGAAAATAAAACTTTTGTTTTTTAACCAAGCTTTAATTTCTTTAATAGATGTTGTCACCGCAAATGGCTTAAATAGACACGAATATTATCGACGCTATTCTTTAGAAGAAGGCTTATGTTGCTGTCATGATCACTTTCGCCGCTGTATTGACGCATTTGTAGAAGGTCATTTTCATGGGTAGATTAGCCTATAAAAATGAAATTTTGAATAGACAATTTGTCGTTTCTTATGTTGTTCCAATTGTTAAGGCATTTCGACTTTAATCTAGACAAAACGCTATACATGTTCAGTGCTGGTCGATATGAGTTTTCTAATAAAGGTGCCGATATGTTTATCGAAGCGTTGGCACGTTTAAATTATCGTTTGAAGGTTGGTACATATTTGTTGTCTACTTTACAAATTTTCAAATCAAATATACAAAGTTGACCTTTGATTATGCCGTGATAAGCACAAAGCATTTCTTGAGTTTTATCGTCTTAAATCGATGCTGTCAAATATCGAGAATGGTGCCACTGCACTCTGCTATAACAAAAGATAATATAGCTTATTATAAAAGGCTATATTCTTGTAGATGTCTCAAACAGTTGAATTCCTATTGTTCTAACAATTATGATGTCAAACGCATTACGTATGTAATAGTCACGATAAATTATTTCTCGTGTATTTTTACTGCAACCTTATAATTTGATTTGTTTATCACTTGAGAATAAATCCCAATTACTTTTGACTATTTACAAGTAATTTAAATTCTTGCTTATGATGAAATCATCAAAACATTAAATATAAAATTAAATTTTGTTCCAATTCCTTACTTTTATCACATGAATTAAACTATTAAGATATTCGTTAGAAGATATGCTCAATTGCTCAGTATAGAGCAATTGAATATATTATTTTTAAGATCTTTCAATGTTTAACAAAACCAGATTATCAAAATAGAAATCAATGATTTTGATATCTTTACAAAATTTAGTTCTGCTAAGAACTTTATGTGTACGGACTTATGTTTAACTTTATGTTTAACGACATGAAGTTAAATAGTTAAACCTTTTTGAACTTTACCTTCAACTTTTTGTTTTCTTACATGTAGCATATTAGTTTAAGTCATTAGTTTTTTTTGTCTTTGGCTCGCTATCTAAAGACATTTTTACCGTTTGTATTTCAATGTTTCAATGATAACATAACGATCACTATCTGATAAATGAATAATATTTTGAATAATCCGAGCACACCTGAGAACATTCTGTCAAATACCGAATGTTTTAAGGACATAAAAGGATACGTCGCTATATAATGAACATTTTAGTAAGATGATTAGGGAAACCTTGTCATAAATAAAATGTGTTGCGGAAAGGATAAAAAATAGCTAAGGTGACTAAAACTAAAGAATCGTGTAGATGCACAGTTTTACAATGCTAAGAAATTCAGAAAAAGTTATAGTTTTACCTCGTCGATTGAAATCTTTCCTAATAATTAATCAAAATTCCTTTATTACGACGTAAAGCAGCAATATTTGCTTATATTGAAAACAAAAATAAATTGAAAATAAAGGAAAATGTTAAAGATATGTGAAATTCCAGTAAAATAATTAATGATTATTTAAGAATTTTATAGCTCGAATCTTAAACGTTTTCGGTTAGTAAGTGTTCAAATTTTGGGTTGAAGGTACATCGATTTTCGTCGTAAGCAACGAAACCTATAATTTAGAGACCTATATTTCGATAATGAATAGGTTGTATCCTATAAAAAATATTAAAATAATTAATGACTATTTAAGAATTTTAAGTTAATTTAATTGTGCAGTTGCTGTTATAATTTAAATTTTTGATGACGCTGCACTTTTCTTTAATCCTACAAGCCAACAGCAGTACGCTACATTTCAGTATTGGTGAACCTCATCAGCTACTGATCCAATATCACATTTCAGTGTACGAATTTTGGGTTGAAGGAACATCAGTTTTTGTCATAAGTTTTTGACATTGAAAGAAGGATCGTCAATCAAAGGTTACATCCTATAAAAAACAAATGTCGTTTACACGTTTTAGAAACAGTGTTAATATTAATAATATTAAGATGTGCTATGGTTGAAAACTATCATGATTATATACTTTTAATACAAATATTAGATAATATTAAAAAATAAAAATATATATATATATATATATATATATATATATATATATATATATATATATATATATTTATAATATAGATTTAAATTA